>PISX010006230.1:0-62613 GCA_004024625.1 Mellivora capensis
AAAAAAAAAAAAAAAAAGAGTATCTATGTATCCAGAGAGCAACCCAGATGAACAACCAATGACTGAAGGTGGTAGGTGAAATGGATAAATAAATATCGTACATCAGTACATGAACTACTCAGAGCTAGAAAGAAATGAGGGTTCAAGCCATGAAAAGACATGGAGGAAACTTAAATGCATGTTACTAAGTGAAAGAAGCCAATCTCGAAAAGGCAACATACTGTGTGATTCCAAGTAGTAAATGACATTCTGGAAAAATGCAAAAAAATTTCTGCCAAACTATGGAGATAGTAAAACGATCAGTAATTGGCAGGGGTTACTGGGGAGAGAAGGATGAAAAGGTGGAGCACAGGATTTTTAGGAGAGTGAAACTGTTCTGTATGATCCTACAAGAGTAGATATATAGCATTATACATTTGTCCAAATCCATATAATGTACAACACCAAGATTGAGTCCCGATGAAATCTGAGTGATAATAATGTTAATATAGATTCATTGATTCTAACAAATGTACCAGTCTGGTATGGGATGTTTGATAGAGTCTGTGTTTAGGCGTCAGGGGGTCTTTTAGTGTTCCCAGACCCAATGTGGAGGGGTTCCCCGCACAGAACACCAGCCAATACTTGGATACCAGCAGGGTGTCCAAAAATCTAACTCAACTCTGACACTATTTACCCAGAGATAGCATGAGATTCCACAGGTAAGGGATCAGTCCTACAAGATTGCCCCCACCTCCCACTTGGACACGAGTTGCAAGCCCCAGGCTATCACCTGTTCTTCTAACCTACTGGCTACAGACTGGAGATTCCAACAACCTCCTCCTTAGGTTGGATTAACTTGCTAAAGTGGCTCACAGAACTCAGGGAAATATTCACTTATATTTTCCAATTTGTTAAAGGATATGATAAAGAAAAAAAATATGATAAAGAAAAAGCTATGATAAAGAATATGAATCAACAGTCAGATGAAGAGATACATAGGGCAAGGTCCCCCAAAAAGGAGTTTCTGTCCTTGTGGAGCGTGGGGCCTGGCCTGGTGGCATGTGGAAATATATGATTCCCTGAGTGTGGAAGCTCTCTGAAAAAAAAAAAAAGAAAGAAAGAAAGAAAGAAAAAAAAAAGCTGTCTTCTTGGGTTTATGAAGGTTTCATTACATAATCATGATTGGCTAAGTCATTGGCCATTGGCTGATTCCACCTTTAGCCCCTCTCTGTCCCTGAAGGTCAAGGATGGAACTGAAAGTTCCAACCATTTACTCCCAAGGTTTGTCCATCTAGCAATCAGACCTACCCTTGGGTGGAGTCCAAAAGTCACCTTCAGTAATAAGATACCCATTTCACTTTTGTGACTCTGAAGCATTTTCAAGAACTGTGGAGGAAGACCAAATACATATGAGAAATATAGGACTAAATACACATTTCTCATAATCATTGTATCATAGGAGGTAGATAGGAGTTTTCTGTACTTTCCACTCAATTCTGCTATGAATCTAAGACTACACTAAAAAGTGAAGTCTATTTAAAAAAAAAATCAACCCAAAGGTGGTGGGGGAAACCTACCCAAACATCCTGAGAGAAAAAACAAATAGCTAACAAAAGAACAATAATTACTGGACAGCAAACATCTAAAAACAAAATAGCACTTTAAAAAAATTATTTTATTTATTTATTTTGTTTTAAAATTTTTTTCTTTTTAAGAGTTTACTTATTTATTTGAAAGGGAAAGATATAGCGAGAGAGGGAACACAATCAGGGGGAGTGAGAGAGAGAGAGAAGTAGGCTTTCCAGTGAATGGGGAAGCCCAAAGCGGGCCTTGATTCCAGGACACTGGCTGGGATCATGATCTGAGCCAAAGGCAGATGCTCAACCAACTGAGCCACCCAGGTGCCCCTGTCTTGGTTAATCTTATACTTCCTGATATTTATTGGTTGAAATTCTGTAGGCCCCTTCTCATTCCAATTTCTTTTTGCTTATGAGCAGAGAAAGGCAGGCTAAGGTTTCGAAAAGTTTTACTTACAGCCTGGACCTTTCTCAGGAACTCTGGATTGCTATCTGAATATTACCACTGGTACGTCTAAATGAGCATTTCAAACTTATATGTCTCCAAATCAAGCTCTCTCTCTCTCTTTTTTTTTTTTTAAATGATTTTATTTATTTATTTGACAGAGAGAGAGATCACAAGTAGGCAGAGAGGCAGGCAGAGAGAGAGGGAGAAGCAGGCTCCTTGATGAGCAGAGAGCCCGATGCGGGGCTCGATCCCAGGACCCTGAGATCATGACCTGAGCTGAAGGCAGAGGCTTAACCCACTGAGCCACCCAGGCACCCCTCCAAATCAAGCTCTTGATTTAGTTCTTCCAATTTACTAGTCTTGCAGTCTTTCCTATTGCAGAAAATGACAATACCTCCGTTTCGGACGCAGAAGCCAAAAACTTGGAAGCATCCTTCATTCTTCAATTAGTAATAATCGCACTTCGGATAAACCTCATTGGCTATGGTACTGCCACTGTGCAAAGCTCATCCTTCATTTTTGAAAAGTTTTCATTTAAGTAAACTCTATGGCCAATGTGGGGCTCAAACTCATGACCCTGAGATCAAGAATCACATGTGCCACTGACTGAGCCAGCCAGGCGCCCCATGCATCCTTCCCTTCTTCCATACGTCATGTCCTGTCCACCAGGGACATGTCCATGTCTACCTTTCAAAATATATCTACAATCTAACCGCTTCTCATTACTTCCACACTGGTCCAAGTCTCCATTATCTTTCACTTGGATCACTGCAGTAGGCTCTTCAACAATCACATGTGGTAGGCGCGCAATAAGTAGTTACTGAATGAATACATTGAGCAGTGGCCAGGTATGGGTTCTCATTGGCTCTCTGGTGATTCGTGGTTAAACTTGAGACCCCTTGCCATATTTTGGAGAGAGAGTGGGAAGAAGTAATATTTGGGCAGCAAGTACTGTGGGCTCCTGTAGACAATGGGGGAAGTTGAAACAAACATGACAAATGCAGGAGAGAGGAGTTAGTGGAATCGGAGCTTTGAGTGGAAATCAGCAAAGGCACTCCTGGGTCCCTGCTGTTGTGATTGCCCATTCTTTCCCCATATAGAGATTGGGTGGATACCCTGTTTCCCTCTGCTGATCAGTCCACCCTGGGATCCTGTGAGGTGATCTTCAAGAAGTCCAGGCAGATGAATGACTTTTGCTGAACACCAGGTAAAGAGAACAGTTTTCCTTCTGAGCTTTGGGGGTGGTGCATCCTGTGGAGGGAGGGAACGGAGCAGATGGGACTGGGTTGTGGGTTGCACTCTGTGCTGGGCATGGAGCATGCTTGGGACTGGGGCTGGAGGAGAAAGGTAAGGAAAGCACGGAGGTGTGGCCTGGCTTGGGATCCTTCCTCCTCCTTCTCCTGCGCTATCCCATTCTCCTCCTTCAAAGTTTCCCGATAGGAGATCCAGCAGCTGCTTCCAACAGCTTAGGTCTTCTGCTTGCTTTGAGAGTCCTTCCTCCCAGAAGCTCCTTCATTGTTCTTTGCCCTGATTCTTTTCAGTCATTCTTTCAGTGAACACCTAAAGCCTGTTTCCCTTTTCTTGGTCACCAGGGGCTCTTTTCCAGACTGGCTCATGGTGTCTACGGCCATACCACCCTGAACGCGCCCGATCTCGTCAGACTGGCTCATGGAGTATGGTTTGGGGAAAGTGCCTGCCTGGGTCTCCTACATGTTGAGTTCAATTTCGTCCTTTGGGTGTGTTTCAGCTTCCAACTGGGATCTTTGCCACAGTAATTGTAACAACCACAATCTGCATGGAGGTTCTTAAAGCTATATAAGCAGACAAAAACGAGAAAGGAATTCTTAAAGAAAAGACAAGCATTTATCAGAATTTCCACTCCCATCAGACCCAGAAGCTCTGTACTCCCCTGCCGGTAACTGCTTGGTGAGAAGTATTTAACCAGCTTGACTGCTCTCGATAGCCACACTGAAATCAGATATCCTGAGGGAAAGGGAAGTGTCCCTCACCCCTACCTTGCTCTTCTTCCGGCTTTCCCCATCCAGCCAGTAACACTGTTATTCACCTAGCGGTTTGAGAGAAACAAAACGAGAAGTTTGCCTTTATTGTTCCCTATCCCTCACCCTTCATACTTTCTATCAATAAGGCCTGTTGCCTCTACAACATATGCCCAGAATCTACTTGTCTCCACCACTTACTGATAATCGTCTTCATCTTGGGCAAGTACAGTGTCTGCTAAGTGGTTTCCCTGCTCACTCTTGTCCTGATACAGGCTACCGTCCTCACAGAAGCCCCAGCCATCTTTCAAGGACGAGCCAAATCCCCTTTCACATCCCTCCGAATGCTCCCACTGAACTTTTGAAATTTTGATTCTCTTCTAACTTCTCTTGTTCCTCCTTCTCTTCTTCCTTCTCCTCCTTCTTCTTCTCTGGGATTGTGCACTGTGGGGGGAGGGGCAAAGTGAGAGAGAATCTTAAGCCGACTCCCCATTGAGCACAGAGCCCAACAAAGGGCTGGATCTCATGACCCTGAGATCATGACTCGAGCTGAAATCCAGAGTCAGATGCTTAACTACCTGAGCCACCCAAGTGCCCCTGATTCATTTCTAACTTCTTACCATGGCGACTGTGGGTCCAGCCTTTCTCTCCAGTCATGCATCTACTGCTCTCTCCCTCAGCCACATGGCCTTGTCTGTTCCTTCAGTGTGTCAAGCTTGCTCCTGTCTGAGTGCCACAGGATTTGTTGTTGGCAATGCTTAAAATGCTCCATGAAGATTTCCTCATGGCTGGCTCCTTAGTATTTAGGCCTCAGCTCAGTACTATTGCTCCATAATGAAAACTTTCAAAACTCAGTGGCTTCAAAACAGCAGTCATTTATTTTGTTTATATATCTGTAATTTGGGCAGGGCTTGAAGGGAAAGATACATTTTGGCTCCATGCAGCATCAGCTGGGGCAAATTACCCAAGAGTGGGGATCCGCTTCTGAGGTGGCTCACTCACATGGCTGGCATGTTGGTGTTGGCAGTGGTCCATGACTAAGGCAGGGTGGAGGCATGGGGGCCTTGGTTGTCATGCAGATTGTCTTTCCTGACCTCAGAAGTCACATAGCATCACTTCTGTTGTACTTTACTAGTTCAGCAAGTCAAAAGCCCTGTCCAAGTTCAAGTGGAGGGAACATGGACATTTAAGGAGGGAGTGTCAGGGTTCATACAGAAATGGAAAGATTGCTCTTCTGGATAATTCCGGGTAATGCTATCTGCCACAGCTACGTCCTTAGTGTCACTCTCACTGACCACCCTATATAAATGAGCTCTTCCTCCCCACCCCAAATAGCCATTATTTATCATATAATGGCTCTGGTCCCTTCATAGTTCCTACCATTATCTTAAATTATCTTGAATGGGGAGTTTGGGTGGCTTCGTCTCTTAGGCGTCCAACTCTCGGTTTTGGCTCAGGTCATGAGGTGGGGCTCTGCACTCAGCAGGGAGTCTGCTTGAAGATTCTCTCCCCCACCCCCACTTGTGCAAGCATGTGCGCGGGCTCTCTCTTTCCTCTCAAATAATAATCCAAAAAGAAAAAAAAAAGATCTTGTCTACTTATTTGCTCGCTTTCAGCCCTACACGAGAATATCCATCCTCTGAGGATAAGAGCTTGCACAGAGAGAGGCAGGCAGAAGGCTGACGTCCTGCGCTCTGGCAGTTGCAGTCACAGAGGTGGCGACTATTAGAGATGCGTAAGTCTGGAGACGTTGGTGTTTAGACTGACTGACTATGAGGGATGAGGGGAGAAAGGAGGACATTGGGTTGCTGGTCCCTCTCAGATGGAGAAAGGGCATGGAACTGAGGGTGTGGCTGGCTCAGGGCTCCCTGGCAGAGGCCATGCTGAGAGATACATCCTGGGGTGGTGTTGTTTGTGTGGGGAGACTGGCTAGATGCACACCGAATCCCTTTCCTCTTTACCCCAAGCTTCCAGCCACATTTCTCAGCCCTCCTGCAGTTAGATGGGGGCCAGGCGAAGCTGTGTCAGTGAAATGCAAGTGGAAGCTGATGTGGACCCCTCTCTGGGGCGGCCAATTGAATGCCACCCTGTAAGATTCGGCAGCCCCCTTTCTCTTCCCTATAGGCTGTGTGTTAAGGATGACCACATCACAGAGAGGGCAGGGCCAGGCTCCTGAGCGATTATTTGGAGCAGAGAACCACTCCCTCACCACCTTTCTTATTTTATGACACCAAATTTTTGAAGAGACAAGGACAGTTGTACAGTGAGTGTCCCCACGCTCAGGATTGATCTCAATGTTTCTTCTTCTTCTCCTTTTCAGAGAGAGAGAGAGAGCGAGCACAGGCAGACAGAGTGGCAGGCAGAGGCAGAGGGAGAAGCAGGTTCCCCGCAGAGCAAGGAGCCTGATGTGGGACTCGATCCCAGGATGCTGGGATTATGACCTGAGCCGAAGGCAGCTGCTTAACCAACTGAGCCACTCAGGAGTCCCTTCTTCTCCTTTTTTAAAAAGATATTATTTATTTATTTGACAGACAGAGATCACAAGCAGACAGAGAGAGGGAGAAGCAGGCTCCCCGCTGAGCAGAGAGCACGATGTGGGGCTCGATGCGGGGCTCAATTCCAGGACCCTGGGATCATGACCTGAGCTGAAGGCAGAGGCTTTAACCCACTGAGCCACCCAGGCACCCCTCAATGTTTCTTCTTGCTGTTATTTAACTTCTTCCTCTGTTCTTTGTATTTTCTGCCAACTAAAAGCTCTCTAGCTTGATTAGCTTCAGGTTAACTTTTTTGGTAAAAAATATCTCAAAGATGATGTACTTTATATTGCATCCCATCCGGAGGGACAACAATGTTAGGCTGTCCCACCTCTGGTCCTGTTACGTTTGAAGACTGAGTTTACATGGTGGTTGTTAGAATTCTCCATTGTAAAGGCACGTCCCTCTTTTGCAATTAGTATGTAAACTATGAGGTAACCCTTGGTCACCATTCTAATATCCTGTTCCTGAACAACATTTCATCTAATCTTTTAACATCCCTTGTGGTTTCTTCCCTCAATTGTTTACATTTACTATTTTTCTAGCATTTATTTAGCAACTTAACTAGGTGCTGAGCACTCTTCTCAGGGTTCTACCTGTATTTTTTCCCTTTCTTTCTCTTCTTTTCTCTCCTTCCTTCTCTTTCTTTCTTTCTTTCTTTCTCTCTCTCTCTCTCTTTCTTTCTTTCTTTCTTCCTATGTATTTATTTGAGAGAGAGAGAGTGCACACATGCAGTGGGGGAGGGTCGGGGGAGAGGGAGAGAGAACCCCAAGCAGACTCTGAACTGAGTGCATGGCCTGACTTGGGGTTTGATCTCACAACCCTGAGATCACGACCTGAGAAGAAACCAAGAATCAGATTCTTAACCGACTGCACTACCCAGGTACCTTCTTTTTTTCTTTTTTCTTTTTTTTTAATTCTTCTGTCTTTCTTTCTTTTTAAAATAAGCTTTACACTCAGCATTGGCCTTGAACTCACCACACTGAGATCAAGAGCTGTATGCTCTTCTGACTGAGCCAGCCAGGTGCCCCTATATTTTCTTTTTTAATCATCACAATAACCCTGTGAGAAAACTTTATTTTATTATTATTATTTTTCTACTTTTAAAAAGTAAACTCGGGGGCGCCTGGGTGGCTCAGTGGGTTAAGCCTCTGCCTTCTGCTCAGGTCATGATCTCAGGGTTCTAGGATTGAGCCCTGCATCTCTGCTCATCAGCGAGCCTGCTTCCCTTCCTCTCTCTGCCCACCTCTCTGCCTACTTGTGATCTCTCTCTCTCTGTCAAAAAAAAAAAAAAAAAAGAAAAGAAAAGAAAAAGTAAACTCTACTCCCAAGTAGAGCTTGAACTCATGACCCTGAGATGAAGAGATGCATGCTCTACGGACTGAGCCACAGAGGCGTCTGAGATAACTTTATTATTAATATTTTTTAATTTATTTGACAGAGAGAGAGAGAGGGGCTCGATCCTAGGACCCTGAGATCATGACCTGAGGGGAAGGCAGAGAGGCTTAACCCACTGAGCCACCCAGACACCCCCTGAGATAACTTTATAAGTGAAGACTGTGAAATAGAGAAGGTGTATTAGTTTTCCACTGCTAGAAATAATAATAAATATAATATAATAAACACAAATAATACAATAAAACACCACAAACTCAGTGATTTAAAACAACATAAATTTATGTTAGTGTTCTTGAGTCCAGACGTTTGAAATGAATGATTTTTATTTATTTATTTGAGAGAGAGAGCATGAGCAGGGGGAGGAACAAAGGGAGAGGGGGAAGCAGACTCCCCACTTAGCAGGGAACCCAACATGGGGCCGGATCCTGGGCTTTGAGATCATGAACTGAGCTGAAGTCAGACGTTTAATCAACTGAGCCACCTATGTGCCTAATTTCAGTCACACTGAAAGCAAGGCTGCTTTCCTTCAGAGGGCTTTAGGAAAATCTGTTCCTTGCAGCTTTTAGAGGCTGCCTGCATCCCTTGGCTCATGGTCCCCTTCTAGCTTCAAAGCTGAATTCTCTTATTCTCACCCTTATCTTTTTTTTTTTTTTTAAGATTTTATTTATTTACTCATGGAAGACAGAGAGAGAGAGAGAGAGAGGCAGAGGCAGAGGGAAAAGCAGGCTCCCCAAAGAGCAGGGAGCCCAATAAGGGACTCTATCCCAGGACCCTAGGATCATGACCTGAGCCAAAGGCAGATACTTAACTGACTGAGCCACCCAGGAACGCTGTTATCACTCGATCTTGCTTCTATTGTCACATCTTCTCTGACTCTGCTTCTTTATCCACTTTTAAGGACCCTTGTGATTCCACTCCTGCCCAGGTAACCCAGAACAATCTCCCTACCTTAAGGTCAGCTCATTAGTCACCTGAATTCCATCTGCAAGTTTAATTCTCCTTTGCTATGTAACCTAACATATTCCCAGGTTTGGGGATTGGGACATGGGGATCTTTAGAGAGACCACTGTTCTGCCCACCATAGAAGGGAAGTAACTTGCCTTGATCACACAACAAGAGAACAGCAGAGCTGGGGTTTGGGATCTGGCAGTCTGGTTCCAGAGCCCACAGTTTTAACCCGTATGCTCTGTTTTCTCTAAAAATGTACTAAGTCGTGGGGTTGGGATAGTTTATTAGGACTCGCATAAAACATTCCTACCACTCCCTCTTCATCTGATTTCATAAGATATCATGCAATTCTCGATTACAATTTGGTTTCCCACAGTATACTAAATAGAGTGTCTAGATCCAGAGTCTGGAGCTTGGGCTCAAATCTCAGACTGCTTACTTGCTGTATGATTTAATTTTTCTCCATTTCCATTGTGTAATCTGTTAATGAAATAATAGTATTTCCCCTAAAAGGATGATTCTTATAATTAAAATGCTTACATGACAACTGCTATGTGTTAGCCAGGATTTTATTCTTTCTGTATATTCCTAAGGGGTATATACCTGGCCGGGCTGGCTTTCTGGCTCTCATCTTCATCTGCGGTCGCCAAAGTGAAGCAGTCACTGAACAATCTTGCCACAAAGAGCACAAAACTTCAATGGAAAACAACTGGCCTATTACAGTGACTGCTAGAGCCGGTATAAAGATCCAACGACATATTTTCTTAGAGCAAATACCACAATAAACTTGATCCCTTTAAAAAAATTCTGTTGGGGCACCTGGGTGGCTCAGTGGGTTAAAGCCTCTGCCTTTGGCTCAGGTCAAGATCCCAGGGTCCTTAGATTGAGCCCCACGCCGGGCTTTCTGCTTGACGGGGAGCCTGCTTATCCCTCTCTCTCTCTGCCTATCTCTCTGCATACTTGTGGTCTCTGTCAAATAAATTTTAAAAATCCTTTTTTTTTTAAAGATGTTATTTATTTATTTGACAGACAGATCTCAAGTGGGCAGAGGGGCAGGCAGAGACAGAGAGAGGGGGAAGCAGGCTCCCTGCTGAGCAGAAAGCCTGATGTGGGGCTCAATTCCAGGACCCTGGGATCATGACCTGAGCTGAAGGCAGAGGCTTCAACCCACTGAGCCACCCAGGCACCCCTAAATTTAAAAAATCTTAAAAAAAATTCTGTTGGGGCACCAGGGTGGCTCAGTGAGTGGGTTAAAGCCTCTGCCTTCAGCTCAGGTCGTGATCCCAGGGTCCTGGGATCGAGCCCCACATCGGGCTGTCTGCTCAGCAGGGAGCCTGCTTCCCCCCCCCCCCCACCGCCTGTCTCTCTGCCTACTTGTGATCTGTCAAATAAATAAAATCTTAAAAAAATTCTGTTAACTTTTATAGCATTTTTTGAAGAATATTGACATCTTTGCAGCATTTGTATTTTATCATCTCTTTAGAAAATTTAAATAGACTTTAATTTTTACCTATTGTCCTTTTTCTGGTTCAGGATCTCCTATTACCTTGAGTTGTTATGCCCCTTTAGGCTTTTCTTGGCTATGAGATTTTCTCAGACTCTTCTTGATTTTGATGACCTTGACAGTCTTAAAGAGCACCAGTCCCTTTATACCATGCTCTTTTTTTTTTTTTTAAAGATTTTATTTATTTATTTGGCAAAGAGAGAACTCAAGTAGGGGGAGTGGTAGGCAGAGGGAGAGGGAGAAGCAGGCTTGTGCCAGGGAGGAGCAGCCTGATGCAAGGCTTGATCCCAGGACCTGGTATCATGACCTGAGTGGAAGGCAGACGCTTAACGACCGAGCCATTCAGGTGTCCCTCTCTCTTTTTCTTAAAGATTCATTTATTTATTAGAGAGAGAGAGAGAGAGGGAGGAATGGGGGGAGGGGGCAGATGGAGAGGGAGAGAGAGAATCTCAAGCAGACTTCACACAGAGTTTGGATCCCCTGACACGGGGCTAGATCTCATGACCCTGAAATCATGACCTGAACCGAAACCAAGAGTCAGATGCTTAACTGACTGCACAAACCAGCTGCCCCAACTTGATCTCTTTTTGAAGAAAAGTTTTGCTGTTATTAGTTATATCAGTGGTTCTCAACGGACAATGATTTTGTTCCCTTTATGATATCTGGCAATGCCTGGAGACATTTTTATTGTCACAACCGTGGGAGCGTTACCAGTGTCTAGTAGGTAGAGGCCGGTGCTGCTGCTGACCACCGTGCAACGCATGCCACCGTCTTCCACTGCAGAGAGTGATCTGATCCAAAATGTCATTGGTTCCGCCTGTGTTCCCCTTTGTCTACTAGGTAAAAGCAGCTCTATTTCCTTCTGCTGATCAGGGTCAATTGCCTTTTCCAGTATGGTGACTCTTTCTTTCCCTGGCAGGATGCTGGTGAAGAGCTGTAGCTTGCCATTCAAAGGGAACTTGTCCTGCCCCCTTGGGTACCAGAACCTTCCACCTTGCAGAGTTCAGAGTTGCAGGCACAGGAAGCACAAACTGGGTCACGGGAGAGATGGCTAATGGGCCACTCCTGCTTCCATGCTTTGGTTCCCAAACCCAGGAGGATGTTCTGTTCCACTGCAGCTTACCTTTTCTGGCTCAGCTGTCGGATGGTCTCTTGGCTGCCTACACCACACTTTGCGGCTCTCCTGCCCTGTCTCTTAACTCTGTCTCCCACTTGGATTAGTTTTGTCTCCTCAGACTGCCTTTAAGCTCCTGCCGCCAGATCCCTGGCTTCCCCCTCCCCCCTCTGGGAAGCTTCACGAATTCCTCAGGCGCTCAGCAAGTTCCTACTGTTAGGCCCCAATAATGGGTCCATGATTAAAGGAGCGAGACTGATTCAAAGCGAAGGTCAAGCAAAGCTTTATTTCGTGCCAAGCATCAAGAATCAAACTGACCGGCCAGGGCCGTGCCTCTTACAGAGAGGGTGACCCTGCTCTCCTTTATGGACTAGCTTTTAAGGGCAAAGGCCATGTGGTTGGGCCTGGCCACGCACAGATGGCCAATGAAATTGTAACACACAGAGAAAGCTGCACAGTGATGCTAGGTGACCAATTGTCAATCTAGTGGCACCTGTCAATCTAGCGGCACCTGACTAGCTCAGTTGATAGAGGATACTCTTGTTCTTGGGGTTGTGAGTTTAAGTCCCACGTTGGGCATGTAGAGTTTACTTAAAGAAAAGAAAACCAAAACAAACCCAGTCAGTCTAGCTCCAGCAAGTGGTCTCAGATGGAGACATTTGGCTCAAAGTGTAACCACATTTAAATGAGATGTCAAATTATTCTTCAGGAAGGTTGTGGCACTCTCCAGTCCCACTAGAGTGAAGGCGAAAAGGCCCTTTTTTCCTCCAAGCAGGGTATCTTTTTCATTCCCATATGAAAATGAAATACACCCAGCAGAAGGTGCAGCATGAAGCAGGTGGGTGCCCTGGACTGGTGAGCAAAAGGATGGCTGGCTGGCTGGATGAAGGGGGGCAGACAGGTGTGGAGCAAGGGTGCCTCAGTACATCAGAAGAACCATAGCCCAGAGTGGTCCTGCCTTGAAAACTCATTCACTTAATACAGTTTGAAGCGTTAGTTTTTCTGCTCTTAACCGCAGCTAGCTGCCTGGCCCTCCTCACCCCTTCTTTTAGGTCTGAAATGTCTCCCTATGAGAAGCCTTCCCTGACCACACTGTAGGAAGTAAGAATCCTCACCTCACTCGACAACTTATTCCTCTTACTCTGCTGTAGTTTCCCCCGTTGCATTTATCCCTCCTGACATCTCCGTACTGCTTTTTATTACTTCGCTCTTGTTTATTGCCTGTCTTCCCTGCCTCCCCTCACTGCCCTCACAACAGAATAGAAAGCTCACAAGGAAAGGGGTTTTGCCTGTCTGGTTCACTTATTTATCCCCAGTGCCAAGGACATTTCCCAGCATTAGCAGGCGCTCAATGAGTATTTGGTGACTATGGCATTTATTATTCACTGTTCCAGGAAGTGAGGGTGCAGCGGCCAGAGAGGCAGAGGACCTGCCTCCAGTGCCCGGCGTGCATCCTGCTGGCTGTAGCATCCGGAGAGCTTCTCCCCACCCTGGGCTCAAGGTCCCTGGGCTCTTTCTAAGGAAGTGTGACGGGTAGAGCCGCTCCCCCGGCCCGGCCCGGCCCCACCCCCGGCGGCCAGCCCGCCCCGCAGCGCCCCCTGGCGGACCTCGTTGGCCGGGCGTCCCTGCGGCGCAAGTGCGCCCCTAGTTCGGGGGCGCGCAGGACCTTCCCCCGCCACCCCCAACCCCGGCTGCGGCGCTGGGAACCCCGGGAGCTCCCGGCCCGTTTCCTCCCGACCTTCAGACACTTCTGCTTTTGCTGGGAGCGAGAAGAGGAAGGAGGGCAAAGGGAGGGCGGAGCGCCGGGCGAGGCCCGCGGGGAAGAGGAAGGGAGGTCGGGGTTCGGGCGTCTTCTCCCACGGCGTCATCCGCAAGACGTGGCTTTTCAAGTGCGAGTTCCCCTCAGTTTTGGACGGCCTGGCTGTGCCCCGAGCCCAGTTCAGGTCTCATCTTCCGCCCCTTCTCCGCGCGGAAGGCGAGGGGCTGCGAGGCCAGAAGGCAGTGGCGAGGGCCGTGCCAGTGTCCCAGGTACCCGACGTCCCTCGGTCCTGAACTGGCGTCTGGGGGTCAAAGCAGTTGGTGTCTCTGTGTTTGGGGTCCAGCTCCAAAGTCCACGGGCACCAGGCGCGCCCTGTCGAGCACCCAGTGGGTGCGCGTCCTGCCCGGCGATCTGCGGCAGCCGGAGGAGAGGTTAGAGCGCCACCTGGCGGCTGAAGCCCGCCGCCCAGACTTGCCTTTGGGGTGACTTGGCCGGAGGATCCTGGTGTTGCGCGTCTCCTTCCAGGCCCGCCCCTAACACAGGATCCCCAGTCCATTTCACTTAGTGGTTGGGGGCCTGGATCACT
Organism: Mellivora capensis; assembly: GCA_004024625.1. Classification (NCBI taxonomy): domain Eukaryota; kingdom Metazoa; phylum Chordata; class Mammalia; order Carnivora; family Mustelidae; genus Mellivora; species Mellivora capensis. The sequence goes on from PISX010006230.1 coordinate 13,848, forward strand.
GGAAATGTGCAGGGTGCGGCGGGATCAGTTTTGAAGAACTGAGGAATGACAAAACAGGATAGTTCTTTTTCTTTTTCCTTTTTTTTCAGAAAAGTATCTTTTTTTTTTTTTTTAAAAGACTTTATTTATTTGCCAGACAGAGATCACTAGCAGGCAGAGAGGCAGGCAGAGAGAGAGAGAGAGAGAGGAGGAAGCAGGCTCCCAGAGAGCCTGATGCGATGCAAGGCAGGCCGGCAGAGAGAGAGAGGAGCTGGGATAATGACCTGAGCTGAAGGCAGAGGCTTTAACCCACTGAGCTACCCAGGCGCCCACAAAAACAGGATAGTTCTTGATGATGGAACTCTGTTTGGTTGCCTTTGTGGATGGTGTAGTGACCCTCCCTCCTCTGTAGTCCGTCCCCCCCCCATCTATATTGTTCCTTTTATTCTGGTTTTGAAAGGGCATGTGTGATTATGAAAAGAACGCATTAAAAACAAAGAAGGGGCGCCTGGTTGGCTCAGTTGGTTAAATATCTATCTTTGGCTCAGGTCATGATCCCAGAATCCTGGAATGGAGTCCTGCATTGGGCTTCCTGCTCAGCGGGGAGTCTGTTTTCTCCCTCTCCCCCTGCTTATGTTTTCTCTCATAAACAAACAAATAAATAAATAAAATCTTTTTTTTTAATTTTAAAAAGATTTTATTTATTTTTTTGACAGAGACACAGTGAGGGAGGGAACACAAGCAGGGGGAGTGGGAGAGGGAGAAACAGGCTTCCTGCTGAGCAGGGAGCCCCATGAGGGGCCTGACCCCAGGATCCTGGGATCATGACCTGAGCTGAAGACAGATGCTTAAGGACTGGGCCACCCAGATGCCCCAAAATCTTTTTTTTTCCCCCCTAAGGGGCTTTGCCTGAGGTTTTTCAGTTCTCTTTTTGCATAATGTGATGAATTTTTTTTGTTCTTTTTGCTCTTATAAGGTTCTTGCCCACTCAAAGAATTTTATTTTATTGTAGTAGGTTTACCTTGTTTTATTAGTAGTCACTGTTATAATGCGTGAGCCCCTTTTTCAGTTGATTTGAGTTACAAAGGGCCACATGAGGGATGGGCCAAAGTTTGTGTGGTCTACTCCCCTGGTTTAGTTAAGGGGGTCCAGTCTCAGAAGTCCGGGTCCTAATAGTAGCAAAGTTATGCCATCCTCATTTTCTACCTTACATGGTACATGACTGTAATTGTTTGTTTCCTAATAAACACATGAAAATACCCAGTTCAACAGTTCTACCAATGTCATGCCCTAAAAAATAGGTATTCTCTTTCTGAGAGCTGACAATCTGGGTATGTCATGTAGGTTATTCGGGCAGCCTGTGGATGGCCAGAGTGGGGACAAGTCTGGGTCCAGAAGCTGAGGTTCCCAGTGATTCCTGCTCAGATGAGGCCCCAGGTTATTGTCTTGTGTGGTGGTTTCCAGGGTTTTGGAGTTCATGGACCTGGGAAGTATCCCCTGTAGTTACTGGGGAAACAGGATAGACTTGTTATTGCTTTGGCACACCGGGACATTAGCAAAAGCCAATTCTATGATCAGTTCAGAAAAGAAGGAGGCATTTTAACAGCAGCAATCTCTAAATGGAAGATTTTCTCATTTCACTGAGGGCTGGTGGGGCAGGAAAGGGCACAATGGGTTCTGCTGGACATCTGGGAGCCCTGGCTGGTTCCCTTTGCAAGGGACTGGCTGCTACTAGAAACTTGAGGCCTTGGTGACCAAAGAGGGACATCCACTTGGGAATGTAAGTCTGAAAACAGAGACTTCACAGTATCAAGCTCAGCGTTTCACCTCTCTGGTCTGTGGCTGGTCACCATCTTTGGACTCTGGGACTTTGGGGGACAGATCTCTGTCATTGCACTTCCCCCATTGTTCTGTAGTTCTGACTATCCACCCAAGGGCTAACTGGTTAAAGATGAGAACCTCCACGGATCTGACTGCTTGGTTGTCCAGCACAGTGTCCAACACTCAGCAGGTGCTTATGAAATGCTTATTGCCAGAATGAATTACACTCGCTTTCACCCTTTTGTCTTTTCAATTAAATAATTAAGGAAGTGCTCACTGTAGGCTACTTTAAAATGAGAGGGGAAATGCCTAATTTCATGCTGAGAGAGGAAAAATATTTGCTAGTTTCCCCACAGGCTACTTTATAGCCACTTGATTTCCGTTAGGTTGTGTATTTTCTGTTGGTCGATCTATATTCCGCAAAACAGAGGTCCTGCCTTTCACTGTCCCACAGCCTCACTGCATGTTTGGAGAGGGAGAGGTTATAGCAGTATTGCTCAGTGGACCTCTGACCAATGGAATCCCAGTCGGTGGGGGGGGTGAGGTCTGAAGGTTGGTTTCTGTTTGTTTTTTTAATCAGTTTTACCAGTGATCCTAATGTGTATCAGGGACTGAGAACCAGTAGCCTAGAAGCATCTCTTGGTGCTCTAGCGGCTGAGAGTGAGGAAGGGATGAAGTTGGTAGACACCGTGCTTGAAGAAGGGCGACTGGGTTTGCAGGACTCATCCCCGCCTTGTTGTGGTTTAAGCCCTTGGTTTTATCTTTTGTAAAGGGGAGGATGATGATGGCTGTCCATAGCATCGTTGTTGGGGTTATCTGAGTGCCTGGCACTGAGTTAGTGCTTGTGATGGTCATTTTATTTATTTATTTAATTTTTTGAGTAGGCTCCATGCCCAATGTGGGGCTTCAACTCATGACTCTGAGGATCACATGCTTAGGGTGCCTGTCTGGCTCATTCGAAAGAGCATGCGACTCTAGATCTCAGGGTCATGAGTTTGAGCCCCCCACATTGGGCATAGAGATTACTTATAAACAAACAAACAAACAAACAAATAAAAACCTTAAAAATAAATATTTTTTTGAAGAAAAAAGTCACATGCTCTACCAACTGAGTCAGACAGATGCCGCTGCAATGGTTATTTTTATGTGTCACTGGTCTAGGCTCTGATACCCAGTTGTTTGGTCAATCACCAGTCTAGATGTCGCTCTCATTATTTTTCAGATGTGACTGACATCGAAATCAGTAGACTTTGAGTAAAGCAAATTATGTTCCAATAATGTGAGAGAACCTCTAAAGAGTCGAAGGCTTCAGAGGAAAAGACTGAGGTCCCCTGAAGAGGAAGGAATCCTGCTTCTAGACTGCCTTTGGACTTGAGCCTGGAACACCGACTCCTACTGCAGTTTCTAGCCTGCTGGCATGCCTTGCAGGTTTCAGGATTTCAGACTGGCCAGCCCCCATCATTGCCTGAGCCAATCCCTTAGTCTCTCTCTCTCCTTCTGCTCTGGAGAACTTTGACCAGGGCTCAATGAATGGTGGCTGACGCTCTTGTCCTCTAACTCGGCAGTGGCTCGAGCTGGTTTGGGTTAACAATGCCATGGCTTTACAGGTCAGAGCAATGGGCATTGTTGTAAGGAAGTGGTAGCAATGAGGTCCCACTGTAGCATTCCAGAGTGTGAAGTCAGATGCAGTGATAAATGCTTGGTGCAGAAATCCTTGTCTCCTTCTTCATCCGAAATATGGAGACTTCCCTCAGGAGGGGAGTCCTGTGGCAAATGGCACAAAGCCCCAGACCCGGGGTCTGGAGGCTTGGCTTTGGCACCTGGCTGTGTCACCAACTTACTGTGTGACCTTGGGCAAGCCTCCCCTGCCTTCTCTGGTTTTTGGCTTCCTGAGGGACTTGGGCTGGGCAATGTGGAAGGAGCTTTCTGTCTCAGAGCCTCTGAGACTAGAGTTTCCTCTGGTGCTTCGACTTGCAAAGCAGGTTTCCCCGCCAGTTTGTTTGTTTACCTGCTGGAGTTTGGTTTCTGCTTCCTAAGTGGTTGCAGGTTGGGCCACTTGTATTTATGCTCAAGGGAGAGGCCACAGGGCTGAATCATGGCTGTCCTATCCTGGCTTGAGAGGATGCCTCAGACCTCACGCCGAGCCGTCCCTGTGCTCCTAGGGGCAAGGAGGCTCCAGAACATGGACTAGCCAGGCTGCTACAAGGTCTCTGCTGTTGGGGTTTCCTTCCATGTCTGCTCAAGCACACCGCACCTTCCCACCCTGCCAGCGTGCTCTGGAGAGGTTGGAGACCACACACAGAGGACCTAATGCTCTTCTACAAACACACATGTGAAAGAAATATCACAGCTGTGGTCCTCTTCAAGTGATCCCGATTCTGACTAATCTCCACCCTGTTGGATGTCAGGGGCTAGACCTTACTGCCAAGTTGTTTGCTGTCCTGGGCTGCATGGTCCACTTGGCCTGGCATCACTGGTGTTGGAGTGTGGTGCTGGCCAAGCTGGGAGCCCCACAGGAGCCTATGGCTATTCCCTCCCATCATCTGTCTCCTCCCCAGGGCATCCTCAGGAAAACTTGCTGACACTCAGGTCCACCGAGCCTTTCCTGTCTGTGGGTGAGGGTACCCAGCTCTAACCTTGACTTCAGTCTCCATCTGCAGAATGCAAGACCTCAGCTTGCTGCAAAACCACCTCGTCCCCTCCGTGCTGCCTGCCGGAGTTGCCAGGGAAGTGTTCTGAGAGCTCACGTGGCTCTCACCTTGGTCTGCTCTGGACTGCCCCGCCCCCTTGTGGAATTTTGTTGCCTGTGAAGTCATTGGAGGGTAGTGGCTCCTCGCTGTCCTGGCTGTGAGTCCTTTTTAAAAAAATAAAAGAAAAAAAGATTTTATTTATTTATTTGACAGAGAGAAAGATCACAAGTAGGCAGAGAGGCAGGCAGAGAGAGGGAAGCAGGCTCCCCCCTGAGCAGAGAGCCCGACGGTACCGACACGAGGCTCAATCCCAGGACCCTAAGATCATGACCTGAGCCGAAGGCAGAGGCTTAACCCACTGAGCCACCCAGGCAACCCTCTTGAGGAGGACTTCTGTCTCAGCTCGTGGCTACAGGGGACCCCGACATATATCCCTGATGAGCTAACTTTTCAGACAGTCCCCACATGTTAGGACACTGCTGATTGCAGTGATGGAAACTCAAGTTGCTCATGGTATTTTTTTTTCTTTTTTAAGGATTTTTATTACTTTATATTACTGAAAACTCATGGCAAGTCTCCAAGTATGGCTGGAACCAGGAGCTCAAAAAATGTGGTCAGAACTCAGTCCCTCTTCAGTGCTATTTTCTTTTGTGTTGGCTTCACTCAGGCTGACTGTTTCCACTTGATTGACCCCAAAAGTTTCAGGCTTCTGTCTTCCTTATAGCTATCAGTCTCGGTGCAAAGGGATCTTTTCTTTGTCTTTAGTCCCTGTAAAAGTTCTAAAATTTGGTCTCCCTGGCTTAATTCATTGCCTGCCACTGAAGATGAGGTGAAACAGACCTCCTCTCCCATGAGACTGGAGGTGGCCCCATCTCAGCGACTAGGGTAAGAGTGAGGGAAGGTAATTCTCCCAAGAACAAGGAGGCTCCCTTAGAAGAAGGAAGGAGAAGAGATGCAGGTAGAAACAAAGTTTCGGATGTGTGCCTCACCAGTCACATCCGCATCCCTGCAGGGAGAACACGTGAGGCTCAAGCTGGGCTCCTGGCTGCAGCTAGATGCCCAGCCAGGAAAGGTGTGAGGACCCGTCAGGTAAGAGGCCCAGGTAGCAAAGGCTGTGAAGGTTCGGAGGGGAGGGTGAGTGTTTGGATTGCAGCGGTGTCATCGAGCAGTGCTTCTCTGATTTTAATATGCATGAGAATCACCTATGTTGTTAAAACATAGATTCCGATTCCAAGTCTTAGAGCAGTGGTTCTCAAGGAGGGCTGATTTTGTACCCCAGGAGACACTGGGCAGTGTCTGGAGACACTTTTGGTTGTCACAACTGAGGGAGGAAGCCTCTGGCGTCTAATGGGTAGAGACCACTCTTAAAGAACAAAAATTCAACTGAGTAAGTATGAAGATCTAATTAGCTTTAGTAAGTGATTCATGCACTAGGCGGCATTTCTTCTAGCAAACAGAGGGGAATTCTGGGGCTTGTGCAACATGGAGAGTTTTTATAGTAAGGATGGTGGCATAAGAACTTATTAGTGAATGAAAAGACAGGATTGTTCACAGAAAAGTTAGCTTCCCTTACAGAGAAAGGCAGGGGGTGTTTTTAAGATTTTATTTATTTATTTGTCAGAGAGCAAGCACAAGCAGGGAGAGCTGCAGGCAGAGGGAGAAGCAGGCTGCCCATTGAGCAAGCAGTCCAATGCAGGACTCGATCGCAGGACCCTGGGATTAAGATCTGATCTGAAGGCAGAGGCCTAACCAACAGAGCCATCCAGGCGTACCGACAGGGGTTCTTATGAGGTGGATTACCTCATCGTCCTTTGGGGGCTGGAGAGGGCCTGTGTGACAGATTACCTCATTGATTCTTATCAGAGAATTCCTGACTGACTGGTTGAGACTTATATTTCTGGGGGAGATTGAAACTTCAGTTAGGTAGTAAGCCCCGTGTTTGGTGGCTTGGCCTCATCCAATTGATGCCATTTTGGGCCTGTGGTTTTCTTTTTAACACCAGGAATGTTGCTAAACATCTTCCAGCATACAGAATAGCCCTTTGCAGCAAAGAATGATCTGGTCCAAAATGCCAGTAGTGCTGCGGTAATCTGGAGAGCATGGAACTAGGGAAGGACATTTGAAACAGGAAATTTCCAAGCAAAGGAACTGAAGGAGGATAGTGTCTGATTGAAAGGGGCAAGTGGTAGTAGCCCAGCATGAGGTGGAGGGGTGCATGCTGATGGAATCTTAAAACCTCATACATTCCGGGTCTGTAGAAAGTCCAAGCGTCACCTACAACTTTGCTTTTGAGAATATGCTCCAAACCGGGTGATGGGTATTAAGGAGGGCACGTGTTGTGATGAGCACTGGGTGTTATACACAAATAATGAATTGTTGAACACTACATCAAGAACCAATGATGTACCATATGTCGGCTAACTGAACTGTAAAAAAAAAAAAAAAGGAGAAAGTGTGTTCCAGGGGAGTTGCAACTGTATCACTCGTGCATGTTTTAGAATGCAGAAGTCAAGTCCCATCCCAGATCTTCTAAATTAAAATCTCCATTTTAATCAGAGAGGGAGACAAACTATAAGAGACTCTTAACTCTAGGAAACAAACTGAGGGTCGCTGGAGGGGAGGTGGGGGGTAATGGGGTATCTGGGGGATGGGTGTTAAGGAGGGCACGTGATGTAATGAGTGCTGGGTGTTATATACAACTGATGAATCCCTGAACTCTCCCTCTGAAACTACTAATACACTATATGGTAATTAAATTGAATTTTACTTTATTTAAAAAAAATGATTTTGTGTACTCATTTGACAGAGAGAGAGCACGCACAAGCAAGGAGAGTGGCAGGTGGAGGGAGAGGGAGCAGTAGGGAGCCTGACACTGGGCTCCATCCCGGGACACTGGGATCATGATCTAGCCAAAGGCAGATGCTTAACTGCTTAATCAACTGAGCCTTCCAGGTGCCCCTTAAATTGAATTTTAAGTAAAAATATTTTAAAAATCTCCATTTTAACCAGATCCAGTTGATTTGCATGCACGGTAAAGTAGAATAAACACGGGCCTATAACAACTCCTTAGGATGAGCTGACCAACCAGCTTTTATTTACTGAGCACCTACTGTATGCTTAGATTTGAATTAGATAGAGTTGACTTTTGGACTGCACATTTGGTTATAGAAAAATGAATTCCAGATGTCAGACCTTCTTATAGGAAGTGCCCTGCCAACACTTCCCAAAGGGGCAGATTTCAGCAGTCCAGTTTCATGACAAGTGACCCTGTTCCCTTCCTTGTTCAGAGCTGATTGGAGCTGGGGCAGCTCATTTCCTCAGGGCAGCCACTCCAGATGCTGGGCAGGCTCCCAACCTCTCAGGTGGCTTGTCTTGATGGGATGAGCAGCCCCAGACCGAGTCAGTGCTCTCGGCAATTGGAATTAGGAATTTCCAAGAGAGGTTGTTAATTTGCAGAGGAAGTGGAAGATTGGAGGAGACTCAGTGGCCACCAAATCCAGGAGTCACCAGTGGTTTGAGGGAGCGTTTGAGAAAGCAGAGACCAGGGAGATGTGTGGGGAAGCAGGGAGGCACTGGGTGAGACTAGGCAGTCCAGGAGAGACAAGGCCAGACCACAGAGAAAAATCTGATCTTGATGGCAATCTGGTCTCAAGGTCATTTTACTTTTTCCCTTCTTTCTTTCTTTTTTTTTTTCATTAAGTTCAATTAGCCAACATATAAGTACATCATTAGTTTTTGATGTAGGGTTCAATGATTCATTAGTTGCATATAACACCAGTACTCATCAGATCACTGCCCTCCTTAATGCCCGTCACCCAGTTACCACTTTCCCACACGCCCTCCCTTCTGCAACCCTCAATTTGTTTCCCAGAGTCCAGAGTCTCTCATGGTTTGTCTCCCTCTCTGATTTCTTCCCAGTTTTCCCTCCCTTCCCCTATGGTCCTCTATGCTATTCCTTATGTTCCACGTATGAGTGAAACCATATGATAATTGTCTTTCTCTGCTTGACTTATTTCACTTAGCATAAATCCCCTCTAGTTCCCTTCATGTCGATATAAATGGTGGGTATTCATCCTTTCTGATGGCTGAGTAATACTCCATTGTATATATGTACCATACCTTCTTTCTCCATTCATCTGGGCTCCTTCCACAGTTTGGCTATTGTGGACATTTGGCTATTGAAGGCCATCTTGGCTCCTTCCACAGTTTGGCTATTGTGGACATCGCTGCTATGAACATTAGGGTGCAGGTACCCCTTCTTTTCACTACATTGTATCTTTTGGGTAAGTACCCAGTAGTGCAATTGCTGGGTTATAGGATAGCTCTATTTTGAATGGCTTGAGGAACCTCCATACTGTTTTCCAGAGTGGCTATACCAGCTTGCATTCCCCTCAACAGTGTAGGAGGGTTCCTCTTTCTCTGAATCCTTGCCAGCACTTGTTGTTTCCTGTCTTGTTAATTTTTGCCATTCTAACTGGTGTGAGATGGTATCACATTGTGGTTTTGATTTATATTTCCCTGATGACAAGTGATGTGGAAAATTTTTTCATGTGTCTGTTGGCCATTTGTATGTATTCTTTGGAGAAGTGTCTGTTCATTCCTTCTGTCCATTTCTTGTTGGGATTATTTGTTCTTTGGGTGTTGAGTTTGAGAAGTTCTTTATAGATCTTGGATACTAGCCCTTTATCTGATATGTCATTTGCAAATATCTTCTCCCATCCCGTAGGTTGCCTTTTAGTTTTGTTGATAGTTTCCTTTACTGTGCAGAAGTGTTTTTTATCTTGATGAAGTCCCAATAGTTCATTTTTGCTTTTGTTTGCCTTGCCTTTAGAGACATGTCTTGGAAGAAGTTGCTGTGGCTGATGTCGAAGAGGTTACTTCCTGTGTTCTCCTCTAGGATTTTGAACATTATCTCACATTTAGGTCTTTCATCCATTTTGAGCTTATCTTTGTGTCTGGCATAAGAAAATGGTCCAGTTTCATTCTTTTGCATGTGGCTGTCCAATTTTCCCAGCACCATTTATGGAAGAGACCGTATTTTTTCCTTTGGATATTCTTTCCTGCTTTGTCGAAGATTAGTTGACCAGAGTTGAGTGTCCATTTCTGGGCTGTCTTTTCTGTTCCATTGATCTATGTGTCTGTTTTTGTGCCAGTACCATGCTGTCTTCATGATCACAGCTTTGTAATAGAGCTTGAGGTCAAGCATTGTGATGCTCCCAGCTTTGATTTTCTTCATCAACATTCCTCTGGCAATTTAGGGTCTTTTCTGGTTCCACACAAATTTTAGGATTATTTGTTCCATCTCTGTAAAAAGTGTCAATGGTATTTTGATAGGGATGGCATTGAATATGTAGATTGCTCTGGGCAGCATAGACATTTTAACAATGTTAATTCTTCCAATCTATGAACATGGAATACTTTTCCATCTCTTTGTGTCTTTCTCGATTTCTTTTCATAAGTGTTTACAGTACAAATCCTTTACCTCTTGGTTAGGTTTATTCCTAGGTATCTTATAGTTTTTGGTGCTATTGTATATGGGATTGATTCCTTAATTTCTCTTTCTTTAGAGATAGTGTTAGTGTATAGAAATGCAACTGATCTCTGTGCATTGATTTTGTATCCCGCCACATTGCTGAATTGCTGTATGATTTCTAGCAATTTTGGGGTGGAGACTTTTGGGTTTTCCACATAAAGTATCATATTATCTACAAAGAGAGAGAGTTTGATGACTTCTTTGCCAATTTGAATGCCTTTTATTTCTTTTTGTTGTCTGGTTGCTGAGGCTTTGAGTTCCTTTTTCTTTCCCCAAAGAAACTGCAGAGTCTAACTAAGACAATATCATCTGACAATTTACATTTAACTAATTTACTTAAGACTATAGACAGATTTAAAGAAGAGTAATAATATCCCAAGTGTATGTAGGTGGCAGGGGGGAAATTTCCAAGTTGTTTTCACTTTAGTTCACATACATCACTGTATTGGTACATTTCCCTTTAAGATTATGATGCCAGCTACCCCTTAGTCAATTCCCACCTCTTCCTTCTTCAGAGAACCCTAATTTTGTTCAGGGATACCACCCAAATACTACAGAGACCCTAGCTCCACTCTGGACTAATTCTAATTAGTCTAAGCCAGCCACAGTGGTCTCATTTTTTAAAAAAGATTTTATCTATTTTATTTTTATTTTATTATTTTTAAATTTTATTTTATTTAAATTCAATTACTAACATGTGTATTATTAGTTTCAGAGGTAGAGTTCAGTGATTCATCAGTTGCATATAACACACAGTTATATGTGATTCATCAGTTGCATATAACACACAGTGCTCCTTATGTTACGTGTGCTCCTTAATGCCCATCCAGTTACCTCATCCCTATACCTACCTCCCCGTTCGGCAACCCTCAGTTTGTTTCCTATAGTTAAGAGTCTCTTATGGTTTGTCTCCCTCTCTGATTTTTGTCTTCTTTTGTTTTTCCTTTCCTTCCCCATGACCCTCTGTTTTGTTTCTTAAATATCACATATTGGGAAAGCATATGATAATCGTCTTTCTCTGACTGACTTACTTAGCTTAGCAAAACATAATATACTCTAGTTCCAGCCACGTCATTGCAAATGGCATACTTATCTATTTACAAAGAGAGAGAGAGCGAGCGAGAGAGAGCGAGAGAGAGCGAGTGGGGGTTAGGGGTGTGTGTGGGGGGAGCAGAGGGAAAGGGACATGCAGACTCCACACTGGGCACAGAGCCTGATGCAGGGCTCAAATCTCATGACCCTGAGATCATGACCTTGAGCTAAAATTAAGAGTTGGATGCTCAACTGACTGAGCCACCCAGGTGCCCATGGTGATCTCATCTTTGCCAGCAAATAGGAACAAGCACTTGGCTCAGCCCTGGCCCATGAGATGAGTGGGGAGGTCTGCTGAGGGTTTCTGGGAAAGTGGTCCAGATTCCTAAGAAAAAATCTGGAAGAAGTGGGTCCTTTTCCCATTGGACATTTTAAAATGTGAATGTGATGCTTGAACATGCTATGGTCCACAGAGGTAAAAGCCAACAAGTAGAAGGGCTCATGCTCAAATCTTTGAGTATCCATAGCTTAGAGCCACTAATCTCTGTGTTCTCATTTGTGAATAAAGCCCTCACTGTCTTAATTCAATTTAAAATAATCCAGAAGTATTTGGACGCCTGCGTGGCTCAGCTGGTTAAGCCTCTACCTTCAGCTCAGGTCATGATCCCAGGGTCCTGGGATCGAGTTCCCCATTGTGCTCCCTGCTTAGTGGGGACTTGCTTCTCCCTCTGCCTGCTGCTCCCCCTGCTTGTGCTCACCCTCTCTCTGACAAATAAATAAATCTTTAAAAAAAAAGAGAATTCTCTAAAAAAAATTGAGAAGTATTGTAATCGATGCAGAAATGCAGCAGATTATTCACCACAATTAGATTAATGTAATCCTGAATCAGAAGAGATTTTAGAGGTCATCTGTCAATGCAATTCTAGTCTAAGTCCATACAGGGAAAGGACAGGAATGTGAAGTCACTCCTTCAAGGATGCTATGTACAAGATGGGTGGCCCTGCACAAGTTGTTTAATCTCACTCTCACTTTCCCCATGTAATAACAGCAAATATAATATAGTTTGTGGGAATTTGGTGAGATAATGTTGTATTAGGTCCAACACAGACTAGGTACCCAATAAAAAGTAGCTGTTATGGTTATTAGCCAGATGAAAAAGGTATGGTCTTTGTTTCAATAATATCATAATGAAGGTGATATGGAAAAGACAAACAGCTATGAAATATAAAGCAAGATGAAAGTGAGCAAAGTCATAGGAATCTAGGGACATGTGACATTAAGAATTCAGAAGTGAGAAAACTTGATGAGCAAAAGGGAAGTTGGTATGATAGTTGATTTCTATTTGTTTTTATTAATGTCCTGAATTTTTCAAATTTCCTGCAAAAAGTATCTATTGCCTATATAATCGCATAGAAATTATTAAAATATACACTCCTCAACAAACCATATTTATTCATTTTTCCTCAACAAAAAATTTAAAGGAAAGAAGCAGTCAAATATCAAAGACCCCACTTCAATGTGTTCTTTTTTAAAAGTGAAAAACTTGAGAGCATTCTAAATGGGAGAATTAAATAAATTAGGCCACATCCACATGGCTGAACATGATGCAGTTGTTAAATAGTTGTAAACTGTGTAGGAATGTGGACAAATGAAAGTACTTGCTTTGTCAGTGGTTGGACTTTGAATGATTCTTGGCTTTCCATTGTAATTTTTTTTTTTAAGAGAGAAAGAGAAAGAGAGTGAGAGAGAGTGAAGGGAGAGGGAAATCTCAAGCAGGCTCCATGTCCAGCCCAGAGGCAATGTGTGGCTCTGTCCCAGGACCCTGAGGTCATGACCTGAACTGAAATCAAGAGTCCCACATTCAAAGGACTGAGCCACCCAGGCACTTCTTTCCATTGTATTTTTAAGTTGCTGTGATTATTGGAGTACTGTTTGTGCAATAAGAAAAAAAATGAAGTCAAAGAAAGTGAATGTGAAGTTTCACAGGAACATTAGGGCCTGTGTTGTACGTTCTTTGCTATGGTGGTTGGAGGGATGTCTGCTGGCTCTCCAAGCCATGGCAGATCCAGGCACAGAATCTTTACCACTCTGGGGAAGCCAGGAAGTGGAGGTACAGCTCCTTGATTTGGCCAGGGTAGGGAGACCACCCCCTTCTACAATGGGTGATGATCTGCTTTCAGCCTTCCCCCTTGTCTGCAGGAGACTGTAAGGCAAGGAAACAGGGGGTGGCTCTTTTTTAATACTGTCTTCATTGATGTTTTGTGCTGTTCGTGAAATGAACACTAAAGTAGGAGAAAAACGAGTGTAGCATGTTCCCCTGAGCAGCTGTGAGGGACCCGGGCTCAGGTAAACAGGTAAAATGGAAACATTTTCTGGGGTTCTGGGGAATTCCTGCGATGCTTTCCTCCTCAGGTGCTGCGTTTGGTAGGCCCAGGTCCTAAAGCTGAGAGCCCCCTGAACTAACTTCCACCGACGCGATGGGGTCTGGAAGTGCCCTTTGAAGAAGGGCAGTGCCTGACTCCAACCAGCACCACCAAGGGTCTAATGGCAGGTATCATGCCTGCCCAGCTGCGGAGGGGAGCTCTTTGGACGGCCAGGGCGGGCTCCGGCCACGGAGTCCTGATTTTCTTTAGGGCCATCTGTAAGGAGGGCGGGAGGGGGTGGGGGTTTCTGGGTGTCGCGGCACACGGGGCGGGTCAGCTGAGTCCCGTTAGCGGGGACAGGCTCCGCCGCGTAATGGGGACCATGCCCGCACTAATGGGAAGCAGCCGCAGCGCCGGGCAGAGCCTCTTCCTCCCACCCGGCCCCAGAGCTGCCGAGATAAAACGGAAGCGCCGCGAGAGGCGCTTTGATTCCAATACGAAACAAATTATTCCTCCCGGAATGGAACAAAATAAGTCAGAGTGGAGTCTCATGGCCGTCATTCCTCCCCGCCAGGCCACTGCCGGCGGCCCCGAGGCCTGCAGATCCCGCTACACTCTCGGCTGGGACGGTACTCTGGGGGGGCCGCTGGGCTACGTGGGCGGGGAGGTTGGAGCACCCGGTCTCTGGGCCAAGGGCACGCCCGCGGGCGCGGGGAGGGCCTAATCCTGAAAGTCAGGCACCCAGCTGCTGGTCCGGCTCCTCCCTGCCGGTGGTCCTCAAAATCTTCTGGAGGACTTGTTAAAGCACAACCTCTGAGTCCCACCCCCAGAATTTCCAACTCTCTACGTGCGGTCTCATAATTTCCATTTCCAGGTGCTGCTCCAGCTGTTGGCCCAGGGACACTACTCTGAGAATCGCTTGACAAACATGTAGGTGGGAGCAAGCCTGGCTACACTGCCCTGGCATTCAGTGGGCTGAGTCCCAGAGAGGTTGGCAGGGGGGAAACTAGACAGTAACTGTCACAGGACCCACCCACTGATGAATATACTTCTGCTTCACTTTCCTTTGGAGCCTCTTTTTGATCGACCACCTTTGTTTGACAGTGAACCAAGCAAGTCGTACTCCAAAGCTAAGGAAGGGACTGGAATTTCCCAGCAGCCTGTGTAGGTAAGGGGGCAAGTGCCAAAGGCCTTTGAAGAACACTGGTAACTGCCCTAGGACTCAGGCAGTGTGATGCTTCTGTTCAGATCCCTGGCTGCTAGAGAGGCCCCTGGCTTTGTGTCATTGTGCCTGGGCCAGAAGTCATCTCTGGCAGGGAGAGTCTCTGTGTTTTGGGGGTGGGAGGGGGGTGTTATAGGGCGTGGGTGGTGGGGAGGACAGTGGCAGTAATTCTTGCCGGGGTGACATCTGAGGTCATGGAAACTGCTTAGAGATCTAAGAGCCTGGAAGAGATTAGACTTACTGTGTGTTTTAGCATGGGGGCTGTCTGAGACAAGTTAGGGCCTCCCCTCCCTGCATTCCCTAGAGTAGACCAGTGGGTCTCAAACTTGATCGTGCATCAGAATCACCTGCAGGCCTTGTATTGTCCCCACCCCCAGAGTTGCTGATTCAGTGTGTTCCAGGTGGGGCTGAGAGTTTGCATTTCTAACAAGATGCCAGGTGATTCTGATGGTCTGGGTTTCACACTTTGAAAACTGCTAGCTTAGGCTGTATTTGGCATCTCCAAGCCCTTTCTGTAACCTCAAAGTGGTCACGGTATGTGTGCCCAGCCTGTACATCCTGACTCAGCCACTGGCCTTTGTGTGACTGCCTTTCCCAGTTTTCTTTCTTTCTTTTTTTTTTTTTTTTTAAATATTTTATTTATGTATTTGACAGAGATCACAAGTAGGCAGAGAGGCAGGCAGAGAGAGAGGAGGAAGCAGGATCTGCTGAGCAGAGAGCCTGATGCGGGGCTCGATCCCAGGACCCTGGGATCATGACCTGAGCTGAAGGCAGAGGCTTTAACCCACTGAGCCACCCAGGTGCCCCCCTTTCCCAGTTTTCAGAAGGCGATTTGGTCTTGCTGTCTGTCTACCTAGTAATGGGGCCAGGGAACAGCTCTCAGGGTCGTTCAAGCTTGGGAAGAGCCACATCCCCAAACTCCCATCCCCATTTCTGCACTCAATCAGGCATGACAGTTCCCTTCTCCTTCCTGTCATACCTTATCCTCTCCCATTTGCTCAAGTCCCAGCCCTAGACCAGGCTGGAAAGAATAGAAGTTGAGAAAGGGATCCCTTTCATGTGCTCTTATGATCCATGCATAGGCCAGGCCTAGAGAGGTCGCTGTTGCACTTCTGCCAGTAACAGGATCTCCGGAATGATTCTTCTTCTTTTTAAAGATTTTATTTATTTGACAGAGAGAGAGAGAGAGAGAGATCACAAGTAGGCAGAGAGGCAGGCGGGGTGGGGGGAGAAGCAGGCTCCCTGCTGAGCAGAGAGCCCGATGAGGGACTTGACTCCAGGACCCCGAGATCATGAACCCAGCCGAAGGCAGAGGCTTAACCCTCTGAGCTACCCAGGCACCCCCGATACTTGTTTTTTTTTTTTTAACTCTGTACCTTGCACATCATAGCTATTTGGGAAATATTTGCTGTTTGGCTGATAAATTGTTTGGGAATTTACTAGGAAGGGGAAAAAAGCAAAACAAAATGAAGATATTCCCAAAGCCTGCCACAGACTAGGACAAGGTTTTGATCATTGTTAGCCAGTTTGGCGAAGGAGGCACAGTCTTTGGCTCCTGTGTCAGAAGCTCCTGGGTGGGAACCCTGAAGCACAGGCCTGTGTGCATGAGCATACAAGGTCAGTGGGATTCAGGGTTGGGAGCTTTGAGACTGCCCCAGCAAGCTGGAGACCTTGGAAAAAAAGGGCAGATGATCTGTGGGGGGCTGGGGTCAATCAAGGCCATGGGGAGGCCTCCCTTGTTCTAGTGGCTCAGGATCTTCAGAAAAGGCAAGTCTTTAGGAATGCAACCAAACATTGACACTAAGAGGTTTAGAAAATGTTAAATGTGAGGGGCAACTGGGTGCCTCAGGGGGTTAAGATTCTGTCTTTAGCTCAGGTCATGATCTCAGGGTCCTGGGATCAAGCCCCAACTCAGGATCCCTGTTCAGTGAGAAGTCTGCTTCTGCCTCTCCCCCTGCCCCTCTCTCTCTCAAATAAATAAAGTCTTAAAAAAAATGTTAAATGTGAATAATCATGGCATTTGAAATTTGGATTAGGATATCAATCTCCAGTTTAGATCAAAATCAGCCATATACATCCCTTAGGTTTTACTAATTTTCCTCTTAATTACTTGTACTTTGGGGCTGCATATTTAGGAAATGGCTAAATTGGCTGTAGGTTTATTTGGTTATGCTGTGATTCTCGATGTTAACTGTATATTGGATTCACCTGGGTTGCTTTGAAAAATCCTGATGCCCTGGCTATATCCCAGATGTAGAGCCTGGGTGCAATATTATGTTGACTCCCCAGGTGATTTTTGGAGTGCAGCTAACTATTTTATTGCATTGTTGGAGGGGCCAAAATGAGACAAATCAAATTTTGGGGTGGGTGTCTGCTTAGCCTTCAATGAGAGCTGTGACTGCTCTCTCCCCTCTGGAAGAGACCCTCAGAAATAATTACAGGACCTTCCATCTTGCCAATAGCTCCATTTGACAAGACCATGGGTGGACCTCCAGGACCAGATCTGAACGAAATAGAACCAGTTTCTCTCTCACAGGAAAATGGAATTGGGACTCAGAGATTAGAGCTGTAACTGCAGTCCTGCCCTGAACAGAGCAGAGGAGAGGCTGGTCAAAGTACCCGGAAAAGTTGGTCTGCAGAGGGAAGCTACCTGGGTTCCTGTCATCTTCTCAGCTCCTGTTCTAGCCCTTCAGGAAGTCTGGCTGCCACCCCACTCAGGGCTCCAGGGCTCACCTACAAGTCCTTATAACAAACCCACATCCCCACTGTTTTGTTTAAGCCAGCTCCAGTGGATTTATGTTACTTGTGACCAAAGAGGCCTGACATGTATACAGACAACAGCACAAAACACACAAAAACAAACATGTATTCCCTCCCTTCCCCCCACACGCACGCGCGAGCACACACACACACACACACTCACACAAACATCCGGTGTTTGAACAGGCTCTTCGTAACTCCATGTGGTCTCAATGGAAGTTTCTTCGGAATCTGTTTTCTGGAGTCCACTTGGAGAAACCTCAGCTTTCAATTCAATTGAGAACAGCAGTGGTTCCCTACTGTGGGTCCATAGGCTTCATCAGAATCACCTGGGGGAACTGACTTACAGTTACACACAACATAGATTGCCAGGCACTGGCCCCAGAAAGGCAGGAGCTAGCCGGTTTGAATAGGACCCTGAAATCTACACCTTAAAAACTTTCTCCATGAGATTTTGATAGGCCATTGAGTCTACTGGGATCAGACTAGCTAATTTAATGTAATTTACGAAATTCCTCTTTAGTTTTATTTCTAGATGGAGCTGGTATCCCTATCAAGTTCGGGAGATGGTATTTTGTTTGGGAGATGGATAAAAGCCTAGTCTGAGGCCAAGCAAAATAAGACCCAGTGACATTCAGGCTTGTTGGAGCTCATATACACAAGCAGTGAGGCCAAAGGGACCCTTCCAGATTGACTGCTTGAGCTGGTCAAATAAGCCAGGTCATTTGCTTTGCCCTCTTAGCTTTGTAGACACAACCAAAAAAAAAAAAAAAAAAAAAAAATTGTGTGTGTGTGTGTGTGTGTGTGTGCGTGTAAAGCAACAAATGTATCTTTATTTTAGAAACAAAAATATCATTTCTGACCCAACAATAGCCGGATCCCTGTGAATGAAGGGTTTGCATATTTTCCTGTTTTAGTGGTTCTAGTATAAACAGTCCAAGCCCAGGCCTGATTGTCAGAAGGTCCTGAGCAGCCCAACCAGAGTGCTGGAATGACTTCTTCAGCCCTGAGAACCTGGACCCGGCTTGGTGCCAGGATTCAGGTTTGTGTTTAACAGTAGCAATGGGGTCAGGAGTTGAGGGAGAGGGCAATTGCAGTGATCCCCAAGACCAAAGCTAATGCCAGAAGCAACAGCAGAGGCAGTAGGAGCAGTAACTACCATGTAACGAGGATTTCTTTGTACAGGCACCAGGCTAAGTCATGTAATTATTTATTTGAATACTTTAAAAGTTCAATGTGGTAGCGTTATTTTTCCAATTTTAAGAATGAGATTCAGAGAGGTCTAGCAGCTTTTCTGAGGTCACGCAGCTCTAAGGGGAAGATTCAGGCTACAAATAAAGGCATATTTGTCTCCTATTATAAGATACCGCACACAGGAGGGACGCCTGGGTGGCTCAGTTGGTTAAGCGGCTGGCTGCCTTTGGCTCAGGTCATGATCCCAGTGTCCTGGGATCGAGTCCCACATCGGGCTCCTTGCTCGGCAGGAAGCCTGCTTCTCCCTCTGCCTCTGCCTGCCACTCTGTCTGCCTGTGCTCTCTCTCTCTCTCTCTCTCTAACAAATAAATAAATTAAAAAAATAAAAAAAGGATACCGCACACAGGAGTGCCTGGCTGGCTCCATTGGTTAGTGGTTAGTGTCTGACTTCAGCTCAGGTCGTGGTCCCAGGGTCCTGGGGTGGAGCCCTGAGTCAGGCTCTGTGCTCAGCGGGGAGTCTGCTTCTCCCTTTCCCTCTGCCCCTCCCCCTGCTTGTGTTCTCTCTCTCTCAAGTAAAATCTTTAAAAACAAACAAATAAACAAACCCAAGATAGTGCACACAGAAGCTCAGGTTACAGACACCACCTGTGTGCCAACTGTGGGTATAGGGCTTTGGTCCTAGAAGCTGTCCAGGGCAATTCTTCAGATACATTGCTGGTCCCTGCTTTCTTTCAAGACATTTTCCCCAGCACTCCAGCTCCACTGGTCTCCTGGAAAGGAAGATAGTTGTCAGCAGGGACTGGAGGGCTCTTTCCCAGCTCCAGGCAATCCCAAATTTTTGGGTGAATACTTTGTGCTCTGCTAGGTGGGATGACTCTCCTTTTTGGGCTAACAAAGGACTCGGGATTTATTGATCAATGACTGATTATCTATTTAGTGACCCTGGGACTGAGACTAAGGAGACTTTCCTGGACCTGAAACAAAGAGATTTGTACTGTTATATAAAAAAATCATGGTTCAGCCATATGATGGATTATTAAGCATTCATTGAAAATCAGGTTTCAGGGGCACCTGGCTGACTCAGTCAGAAGAGCATGTGACTTTTGATCTTTGGGTTGTAAGTTTGAGCCCCACATTGGGTGTAGAGATTATTTAAACAAATAAGCTCTTAAAAAAGAAAATCATGGGCGCGTGGGTGGTCCAGTGGGTTAAGCCTCTGCCTTTGGCTCAGGTCATGATCTCAGGGTCCTGGGATGGAGCCCCTCATCAGGCTCTCTGCTCAGCAGGGAGCCTGCTCTCCCCTCCCGTGCCCCCCCCACCTGTTTGTGATTTCTGTCAAGTAAATAAATAAAATCTTGGATTAAGATATGGAGAAACCCTAATGGTGAAAGGTTATAAGATGCAGGATACAAAGTTGCAAATTCTGTATAAAATATGTGTTTAATGATGTAAGATTATATAAAATATATAAATAAAAGAACAGAGGAAAGTCACCAGAATGTTAGCTGTGGTAACCTCATGGGGGAGGGACGGGATTTCCTATAAGTTTTGTTTTCTTTACAAATTTTAATGTTTTATTTCTCCAGTTTTCTTCGATCTGAATTATCTTTGTAAAGGAGGGAAAATGTGAAAACGTGAAAAGTTCTAATATAGAGCACTGGAAGTACACAGGTATGATTATTGATTGATTTGGATCTCACCTTGGACTTCAGCCTACAGAAGTGTCTTCTCCACTCACTGTTTAGGGCTCATTTCAAGAGAAAGGATGGACGCATTTTTGGACCAGTTGCGTCCCCTCTAGCAGAACCTGAGAGAGGCTCTGTGTGTGTCAGGTCAGAAACTGGCTCCTGCGGGTCCTGAAGCGCTCTTACTTTGGTGGGGGAGACAAGTGCACTGAAACAGAGGCATCCCAGAGCCAAGGCTACTGTTCAACGGGGTTGGAAGTTAATCCGAACGGGAGGGCGGGGTTTTCTTGGCGTGGCAGTTAACCCTCGGGATACCAATCCACGCTATGGTGCTGGAGTAAAAGGGCTTGAGCGAAACCCGGGGTTCTCCCTGAGTCCCTGGGGTCCCCAGAATCGGCCAGTGGCCTGCAGGGAGACGCCTGACCGACGCCTGTGGGTTGCGGCTTCCCACGCCCTGTCCCGCGACTCCCCGAGGGCCAGTCGTCTGGGGATCTCGGCGGAAGCCGCAGAGCAGCTGGATTGGCCCCATAGAGCTTTGGTTCTCCAAGCAGCCCCCTAGACCCAGCACTCAAGAGTCTTTGGTGCCCGCGCAGGCAGGGGCCAGAGATTGAGAAACACGGGAGGATCTCGACAGTGGTTGAAAGTGGGGCGGCCAGGATCCAGCGAGAATGGATCGCCTTGCCGTGCACGAACCGCTTGTGGGCTCCGATTCTGGGCCGCTGAGGGAGGTGGCGAAGCTGTCGCTTGGTGCCAGCAGAGGGCAGCCTCGAGGCTATGCGGCTGACTGGCGACCTCGATTTGCAGCGGGCTCCCTTCCAGCGCCCAGGCTTTGCTGGGTGAGGGCGGCCTTGGAGCCCAGAGGCCAGCGATCTCTGTCTGCAGGAGTCCGGCGCCAAGGCCCAAGGGCATCTGGCAAGTTGTGGTCAATTACCTCCCTCCAGCAGTCTCAGTTTCGGAGACTGAGGATTTGGGGCGGTTGGTAACCAAATGCACCAGGAGAAGCAGCAAGAAGCAAAACCCTGCACACAGAGGGAACACATTTATACACACACACACACACACACACACATACATACACATGTATACATATATACGCACAAACAGATTCCAAGCTCGTAGGAACCTTTTAAGTGATGCTAGTGAGGGCTAGGATATTTTTGTCCTTGGGGAGTGAAGTCAGAGGCTAGGAGCTGGGTGGCTCCCATGGCTCTCAAGAGACGTGGCTCAAGCAGGGACCCGGAGATCCATGCTGGGGACAGAGGAACTGTGGTCTAGGGATCCCGACAGATGTAACTGGGGATTCCAACCCTGATAATACTCTTCTGTAAAATGGTGGTCTCTGGTTCTTGTAGGGTCTTGAGAGATTCAAGACAGCAGAAACTCAATGAATTCAAGTTTCATCCCTGTCCTGGCTATGGCATAACCTAGGGCTCCTGGGTTTGCCTGCTCAGGTGAAAAGATCCTGTCACCTAGCTGTTTGCCTAACGGGGTTGTACTGGAGACACAGGCCCGTCAGGCTTTGGGACCAAGCTGCTCATGGCCGGCCTGGAATTTTGGATGCTCTATCTCAGCGCTCCAGAGAGCCCTGAATTCCCCCGTGTTCAGCACCAGGGTCACCGAGCTCCAGCAGAGCTCAATTATTGGACAACAAAATGAAGCCCAGTGACGGCCAGTTGAGTCTCTTGGCAAGCCTGGAGAAGGGCCAAAGCCGTTGGGCCTGGGGTTGCTTGGCACTAACCAAGCCAACCTCAGAGCGTGCTAGGCAAAAACATCTACCTCCACAGCGGGCAGTCTTTATCTGGCCTCTGTCTTTTACAGACTGTGTGCATACGGGCATCTGTTAAGTTCTGTCAGTTTGTTTCTCCGTCTAAAATGTGCAAGGAGAGCATTCCCCAGGGTAGTTGTGAAAATTGTGATTGAACACTGGCTAGGTCTGTGTAAAGGTGAGGCGTAATTACCACTCAGGAGTGGCCAACTTCATTGGTGCTTGCACAGTGTGTGAACAGGATACATGCAAGAACAGCGTCCAAACATGTGCACATGAACATCACTCGTGTGAAAATGTGTATGCCTGTCTCCCTAGGTGCATGGCAAGTACACACGTGTATGCATTTACCAAACACGCACATAGATACGGGACACCCTCGTGCAGATGTGTGCAGGCGCATTCCGCATGCGAACACTGCTCTTTGTGCCTGGAGTCCGAGTGTGCGGGCTGCTCAGCTGACCCGTTTCTCCCCAACCGGGTCACTGCCATGGGGGGGGGGGGGAGACTTGCTGCTCCAGGGTGCGGGAAAGCCCGGATCCCGTCAGCGACTCGACGCCGCCGGGCTCCTTAATCTCTCATCTGCCGGCCTGTGGGCAGCTCCAGTTTCAGTAGGGACCTAGATCCCCGAACGGGCTGGTGGGGGCAAGGGGCAAGAAAAGGAAGAGGTGGAGGGCACTCCAAACACGGGAAGCTGCAGGGCCTCACTCCTCAAGTCTGTCGCCTTTTCTTTACCTCCCTAAGTCGCGTCCCCAAGGAAGACAAAAGAGGTACCCTGATCCTCTATTTAGCGCAGGAAACATGCCCTGGGCACCCTAACCTCACAAGCCATTCGGAAAAGGCGACCCGAGGGTTCGGGTCACTAGGGAGATAAGCGGCGGCAGCGCCGGTCTGGGTCCCAGGCCCTGCAATCGATGTGCGTGGGAGGCGCACACTGTGGGCAGGTTGCTCCACCTCCTCACCCGCAGGTAGCGGGGCTCGTCTTCCCTCTCTTGGGCAGGATTCCAAGCCATGCAACCCTCGCATCACCCAAGTGTGTCTGCGGAGAAAAGGGACACGCGTACTCTGGGAAACCAAGGCCGCAGCCACGCAAAGGCAACGCGGCCGAGGCCTGAGTTCCGCGGCGACCCGTGTTTCTAAATCACAAAAAGCGCTAGGACAGGGTCACAAACGCTCTCCCGTCGTCTCCGCAGACCATTTTGGCGGATAGGACAGCTTCACGCAGAAAAGTGGAGGCTAAACGCTGGGGGAGTCTCCGGGGCTGCGAGAAGGCACAGAGGCGCCGCGGCGACAGACACCGCACGGGTTCGGATCCTGCCAGCCAACCGAGCCCAGCCGCCGCGAACGCGTCTCCGCCCAAGCGGCGCACCGGTCCACTTCGGAGGACCACGTCGGGCGAGGTCGGGCGGGGAACCACGGCCGCTCACCCTCTGAGAGCCGTGAAGCGGAGAACGCAATGCTGGTGGGAACTTAGTGGAACGCAATGCTGGTGGGAACTTAGTGGCAGAAAGAATTTAGTGGCGGGAAGGCTTTTGGGGGACGTCGGGCAACGCGGCGTGGTGTCGCGGCCGGGCCTGGGGTTGGGGGAGCAGCCCCTGGCCTGGTGGCCCGGGTTCCGGCAAGGCCGGCCTGCTGGAAGCGGCCGGTGGGACGGCCCCGCGCCCCCCTCCCTCGGGATTCCACAGGGCTCTGACCCGGCCTTTATCTCGGCGCGGTCAGCAGTCGGGGGCTTCAGGAAAGAAGACAAAGGCCCGGTGTCACTGCAGGCGGGGGCTCGGTTTCCTGACTCTGCTCACACTCACAGCCTTTAGCGTTGGCCGGGGTTGGAGGGGGGGATTTAAAAAAAAATATGTGTCCAATTTCCTTCCCCCACTCCCCGAAACAAAGAAAAAGCAAGAAGCATATTCGCCTTCGTTCCTCGTCCATAGAGATGAAAGTTTCCTGGGATCCTGCCCTTTCCTTTTCTTTGCCTGCCTAGAGAAGGAATTTTCCTTTGGACATAGAGGAAAATCCCGGGAAAGGTTTTATTTGATTCGGCTTGTTGGTATTATTACCAACAAGGTCAGGCTGAGCTCCCACCTCGGAGAACTGGAGTTGGCCTCCCCGGGTGGCGGGGACTCGGGTGGCCTCTGGCTTCTGCGTTCAGTAGGTATCGCTGGGGACGTTCAGGGTCTCTTGCGATTCCTCTGCCCGCCCCGCCGGCGGGAGCACCCGGTGCTCACCCAGGCCGGGGCATTTGCCCCGAATTTTGTTTAGAGCCTCCTGGGAGCGATCACTGCACTCCCGCTGCTCCGCGCTGTCAGCGCCGCCACCAGGCCCGCAAACCCGAGGCTCCGGCGGCGCAGGCCCGGGTCTTCGGAGCCACTGGCCCCACACCAACCCCGCTCGCCACCCGCCGGCGGCGCCTCTGCTCGCCGCAGCTCGGCCCAACCCGCTTCCTGCGTTTGCCCCTCAAGTTTCCCGTTTCTGCACAAAGACCGGGGGTGGGGGGTGGTGGTGGTGGTGGCTCTCCCACAAGCTGGCCTCCGCCACCTATGGCCGGTCGCTGCTACCTACTGCTTTTCTGAAAAAAGGAGGGGAAATGTTTCAACAGCTTCGCGTTCCAGAAGGAGGCGCCTGAAGGCAGGAGGCGCCGGCCGAAGAGCCTGAGTGTGGCCGGCTGCGCCTAGACTCAAGCGCCAGGCTGGCTGTCACTCCGCCGGTCGGCTGGGCCTTTGTCGGAGAAAACCTCAACTACCCGCGAAGATTGCCTTAGGAGAAGAGAGAGGGCGGTTGGAGGAGCCCTGGGCTAGGCCGTCGGTCTGTGTCCCCAGGGCTCAGGTATTCACCGCCAGGACAGCAGGATGCGCTCTTGCTAAAAGCCCCGGGACTGGGGCAGTGGGACGCAATTGCCTGCGCTCTGCATTGGAAAGGTGCTCCATGGTCTGGGCTCTTGGGGGCTCCAGAGTGGTTGTGTCCCCTGCACTAGAATGTCAGACCCTTTGGGATTACAACCCAAGGCCTGCCCTCCCTTCCTTCTTTCTTTCCTTCCTTTCTTCCCTCCTTCCTTCCCCCCTTTTCTTCTATCTTCCTTCTTTCAATATGGGAGGGAAAACCATATTGACCACCTATACAAAATGGGCATTTTGTCTTTAGAACATTTAATTACTCTAATAACCCTGCAAGGTAGATATAATTGTTTCTATTTTATAGATGACAAAACTGAAATTCAGAATGTTTGTTTTGCTCAAGACCACACAGTTATTAAAGCAGGTTGCTGGGTTCTACACTAGGTCTTTCCGGCTGAACTGGCCTTGCACAGGCCCTGCACAGGCCCTGCACAGGCCCAGCACAGGCCCGGCACAGGCCCTGCACAGGCCCTGCACAGGCCACCTCCATGGGCTGACACCATCTCAGAACAAGCTTGTCAGAGCTTATCACCAAGCTGGAGCCTGTGTAGCAAAAAGCAGGATAGCAGAATGTTCCGGGGGACAATTGAGTGTGGCTCAGTCCTGTGCTTCCTTCTCCTCTGGCTGGCCACCGCTTTCCCAGCTCCCTGAACATCACACATTGGCCTGCAGGGCCTGTGCCACTTGGAGAGCCCAGTGGGCAGCTAGACTCAGTGCTCTCAGGTCTCTCCATAAAGTTTCCAGGCTGTTTGCCCCACAGATGGCTAGGTGACCTCTGGATGGCCCCTTCTCTTCTCAGGACCTCTGTCTGGTTCCTTAAATGTAAGCTGAGAGAGTTGGGGTTCATTCTTTTGTGACAGAATGGCTCCCTGTATCCAGAAAATAGAAACCAGATAAGACTGCCTGGTTTTAAGAATCCTTAGTCTCTTTTATCCCTAAAGCAGAACTGGGGCATGAGGGTTACTCCCAACCACTCCATGCCTCTGGTCCCCACCATGAAGGAGAGGTGTGCCTTCTGGTCTCATTCTTTCCTATAGGTCCCACAGATCTACTCCAAGAAGCGGGGCCAGCCCTATGGAGACAGCTGGACCAACAAGGCATGGTCATCACCAGCTTAGCTCCACAGAGTAGGGGTACTGCTGGGCTCCTGAGCCTGACCAAGCAGCTTCCTGGCCTGGACACCCTCCGTGGCCCAGTGGTTCTGGTGCTCCAAGCCTCCACTAAGGGAAGAGCTTATTCATGAGCAGACTGTCTTGGGTCTGACCCAGTTTCCTGGCGGATCCTCTCCTGCTCCACTGACTGCAAGAAGCCCTGGTCTGCCCCTGATTTCCACCCACCACCAGAGGGCTTGTAGAAACCTGGAGCTCCAGCCTCCCTTCCTGGGAGAGCCAGGAAAGTGCCGGGAGGGCACCTAACCTGGGGTGAAATATCTTGAGCTTCATGCCCACCCAAACTAGGCATGAGGGGGCAGTGAACTCTTTAGTTATGCAAAGGGGAAGCAGGCTCAGGACACCCTCTGCAGTAGAGAGTGAGGCCATCACAGAAAAGACCCTAGTTTCCCTCCATTCCATAGTTCCCTGGGGCGTGCACTGCACTGGTGAAGATTTTTCCCACAGGCCTCCCCTCCCCCCAGAACAGGACACGTTACTTCCTTTAACCCGTAGTATTCTGGCTGGGCAGTCTTAGGGGGCAAGGATGACCAAAAATTTGTGTGTAAATGTGAGGGGGGTTTCATATGGTCGGTGATGAGTGTAAGGATGTTTACATGCACACAAGCAAATACACACTCCTCATTCAATACCATGTGTAGGAACTCATTACTCAGGACATGCAGAAACTGGCAGGGTTTTTGCATCAAACTCTCAGCTGTATTTCTAGTATACCTTGACAAACTAAATTTTTGTATTTCTAGTATACCTTGACAAAATAAATACATACATCCCTATGGTCCAGCCATCTAGACCGGACTATATATGCTAAGGCATGATTGCTATATATGAGGAACTCTCTCAAATACTTCTGCCCTCACTTAGGGAATTCCTTAAATCATCTTCTCTAATAGAAACTCGAAAGTGCAAAGAAGGAGAGGAGAGAAAGGAAATGAGAGATGAAGAAAGGCAGCCATTGCCTCAAACTCTTAGCACTGGGGAAATGACCAAACTACAGTTATGGAGAAACCCCTAGGGCTGGAATTAGAGACAGATGTCTTCCTGTGGGCATTCATTGGGAAGTGGGGTATAATCTGTCTCCCTTCTCTGTGTGGGATCTCTCCTCCAATCCCTGTGATTGGAAAGCAGGAATCCCTCACTGATTCTTTCATTTTATCCTCCATACTTGGTGAGACTGCCAGTCAACTTTGGGTGCCTCTTGCCTTTCAGCTCTTGGGGACAGAGAGAGGCTATCCTCCAGTGCTGGCCCAGGCCAATTTCCCCTACCTCCCTGAAGTCTCTGCCCTAGAGACTTTCCTCTTTTGCTTTCTCTGCTGGGGACAGCAGTTAAGGGGTGCCTAGGACCAACCCTGGAAAAGACAGCCTCCACAAGCTCAAGCAAAGGCTCTATATGCATTCTTTGTTATCATTCAGCAAGCCAGGATTATATACCAAGAACGTAAGAGCACACATTACCAATAACTTATGAATGCAACACACACTGCGGTCCCAATAAGCACTCCTTGAGCATTAGGCATATGGTTATTATGATGCCCAAGGTATGTGCCCTCTCTAGAGGTGAATGATAGATATACACACACCCCATCCTGTCACCAGGATATGACTTACACTATCCACACATATTTGCAGCAGGCATCAACTACACAACTGCCCACGGCATACATGTTCACACCACAGAAAGCACAGACAGACGCAGGCACAGCAGCCCAGTTTCCTTTCTGCAACTTGTCTTAGCCAGACAATAGTGCAGTGGCTCACCAGAAGCACCCAGATACTAGGCCTGACCTGTCTCTCAGGCTTACCACCCCAGCTGAACCTTCCTCTCCAGCCTGCTCCTTCCTGCTTCCCTGGCATTGGCAGGTTCCAGTGGAGGTCTCAGGGTGATGCTCCTTAGAACAGCAGTGGCTTCATCCGCCACCTTTCAGTATCCCCAAGGATGCCCAAGGAAGAAAGCTGTCCTGGGTCACAGCCACTTCCCTTTGGGCCCAACTACACATAATAGGGATCCTATCTTCATGGTCCCACAGCAGGACCGCTAGTATAGGATGAAGTCGGAAGGCTGCAGCTTTTGTCCCTCTTACTAGCTGCCTCTGACCTGCTGGTTAGCCTGGACCTGTGGACATTGCGGTCCAGGCCCAGAGTGGGGGCAGTGAGGGACACATGGCTGGAGTGGGGTCCAGCCCAAGCTGCACCATGGTGGAGGGGAGAGCTGGCTGGTACCTCTCATCTCATCAGCAGACTGAAGGCTGAGCACCCCTAATACTCCTTGAGCTCCCGGGGCTATAACATGGTCAAATGCCCGTGTGCCTATGAGGAAGCACCGGTCTGAATTCGTTGTTGGAAGAGTCCCAGTAGAGGAAAAGAAGGAAAAAAAAAAAAGATTTCTAGAGCCATGGAGTATGTTCATTCCTCTCTGATACTCCTAAATCTCTTACACATATCTCGAGGAAAATGAATTCTGATTATTAAAAATAATAAGGCAATCAATGTAAGCCGCTCCTTGCATTTGTACAGACGCTTGCAGCCTATAGAACATTTCCCCAAACAGGATTTTTATCTATTTGGAATAAACTCTTCTGGTTATCATATTTGTCTGGAAAAACAAACGTCTTCGTTCAATATAATGAACACACAGTCCATACACCTAGTGCGACCGCATAAGAGGTAAAATACAAACTCGAATAGGTGCAGAAATCGAACAAATCCTACCTAGACCCACGCCTTGTGAATGAACCACCACTGATAAAATCTCTTTGATGATGTTACACAGCCACTACAGACCAGTGATGACACAGAAAACAAACAATCCCCCCGGAAAAGAGAGCGGCAGCAACAACCACAAACGTCCTCCACTCGGGCTGCCCTCCACCCTTATTTATCTGAAAAAGGATAAAACTTGGCTGGAAATCTCCCTCTTTTAACCTGCAGCTCAACAAACGTAGGCAAGGCAGAAATAATATAAGTCCGCTTTAAAAGAAAGAACAAAAAAATTTATTTGGGAATTGACAAGACGATAACAACAAACAAACAAACAAAACAACAAAAGTGCTCTAGTTCTTTCTAGAAAATTTGGTCCTCCAAACGACACACTACTGAACAACCAGGTCTAGGGATTTTCGGGCCAGCCGGCTCCGGGCCACAAGCCCGCCTGGTCCGACTGCTGCCAGGTTTCACATTTCTCCTGCCCAAGGTGGGAGAAGCAAGACGTTTGTAAAACAAAAATCAGTGAGAGGACGAGCCGTCCCTGCAGCGCCCGCCAGGCAGGCAGCTTGCATCGGAAGATCCGGGGAAATTTGTTTTTGATTTGTTTTTAGAATGATAGAGGGGGGAACCCCCCAATTCGTAAAGGAAACCAACTTTTACTGAGCATATTCTACCTCTCTGAATATAGCTTTTTGAAGACCCGACAGGAATTCTACTTCAAATCTCCTGGAAAAGATTTTCATGTTTTGCTTAGCAAACTCCAAGGCCACAATACTTCGCCAGTTTTCCCGGTTAGGTTTTTTTCTCCCTTAAAAGAATATTTTAAAATGTTATCTAAACCAGCCCTCCCGATCTTTTGGGTGAAACATTAGCCGGCGGCCACGGGCCTAGAGGTGCCCGAAGCGCCGAGACGGAGAGCGGAGGACACGAAGGCTGTCTCGGAGCGGGGATGTGTTGTAAACCCCAGCGCAGGCCGCCTAGCGAGGCAGCCCGGCTTCCCGCTCGGGCCCAACCCCCGCCCCATCCAGTGGGCCCGGGCAAGCGGCTTCTGAACCGCTCTAAGAGGCGACGTGGAGCAAACACACGTTCGTCTCCTTCTCGGGCGACGCGGGTCTCATTGCCCGCCCGGACCGGCGCTTCTAGCCAAGGACTGCGCGGCAGCCGGGTGGGGAAAGCCGAGCGCGAGCGCACCGACCTGTGTGAGAAGGCCAAGAGGTCTGCACCGCCGACGCCCGGCTGCACCTCGGCCCCGGCACTTCCTCTCCGCTCTGAATTTTGGCAAAGGGTGTCCAGCCTGGACGCCGGGGCACCGGGAGGAGACGAGGCCTGCAGAAGGCGCGGGAGAGGCGGCCTGTAGGCCGGGGGAGCGAGAGGGCAGAGAGGGCAGGGAGGCGAGCAACAGGAGGAGAAGCGGAGGAGACAAAAGAGGGGCAAGAGGAGCTGAGGGGAGCGAGGAGGCTCAGAGGCCTTGGACGCTGGCTCAGAAGATGGCCCCAAAGGGCGCGTGGTCCGGCCCTCGGCGGTGGCTGCGGCTTCGGCTACGGCCGGCGTCGCACGTCCCTGCATCCTCAAAGCCGGCGTGCTCTGGGCTCTCAGAGATCGAGGCGCGAGTGCAGCGCGCCGGTCTTGCTGTCGTGGTCCCAGTAAGAGCAATGCATCATGGCGAGCTCGGGCTGCCGGGCGCAGGCGAACTGCAGGCCTGGCGCATTGGTGGGCGCGGGCGCCGGGGGCGCGGCGGTAGCAGGGCTGGCAGGGCTGAGCTGGCCCGGGGGCGGTGCGGCGGCCCCGTGGTGCGGCGGGGCGGGCGGGGGTGCGGCGGCCGCGTGCAGATGGTGTGCATGCGGGTGTGAGTGGGGATGCGGCGGCGGCGGGGGCGCGGCCGGCGGGCCTCCAAGGCCGTTGTACGAGTTCACCACACCGGGAGGCAGCGCCATGCTTTGCACGCGTGAGTACGGCCCATACGAGGCTGCCGGGCCAGCCAGCCCCTTGACCACCGCTGCCGCGCCCGGGCTGCCCGGGCCCGCGGCGGCAGCGGCGGCGGCCGCCGCCGCCGCGGCCGCCGCCATCTGGCAGGAGGCGTAGGGCATGGGTGAAGGCGGCTGCGGTAGCGGCCAGGAGTTGTTGAGGAAGCCGGACTGTAGGTACTTGGGGGGCGCCAGGTAGCCATAGCCGTCGGGCCCCCCGCCCGCTACGCCGCAGCCGCCCGCGGCGCCCCCGGCCCCGAAGAGCCCCTTGCCGGGCTGGAAGTGCGCGGGCGGCGGCCGGAAGGGCCGCTTCATGCGGCGGCGGCGCCGGTAGTTGCCCTTCTCGAACATGTCCTCGCAGGCCGGGTCCAGCGTCCAGTAGTTGCCCTTGCGCTCGCCGCCGCCCTCGCGCGGCACCTTGATGAAGCACTCGTTGAGGCTGAGATTGTGGCGGATGCTATTCTGCCAGCCCTTCTTGTTCTTCTCGTAGAACGGGAACTTGGCGATAATGTACTGGTAGATACCGGACAGGGTGAGCCTCTTCTCGGCGCTCTCGCGGATCGCCATGGCGATGAGCGCCACGTACGAGTACGGGGGCTTCTGAGCCGGGTCAGGCTTCTCCGGGGCTGTCCCAGCGCCGCCGCCTCCTCCCTTGCCCGGGCTCGGTGGCGGCGGCGCCTCTGGCTCCTTGGCTGCGCGGCCGGTCTCCGGGGCCAGCAGGGCCCCCGCGGCGTCCTCGGGCTCGGGGTAGCTGGCCATCATGACAAAGCCGGCGCGCCGCGGCCGGGCAGCCCCTGCTCTTTTTCCTTGGTGCTGGCGCGGAGGAGTCCGGGCGCACCAAGTCCGCTCACGGCCGAGTCTCAAACTTCTGGAGACTGCGGTTGCCGCCCGTGCTCGCTCGCTGGCGGCCTCTTGCTCCGCTCCTCTCCTCTTTCCCTTCCCCTAGGGAGCGGCCGGCGGGAGTGGAGCTCAGCCTCTGGCCATGGGGAGTCCGCCCAACAGAGAGGGGCTTCGGCCCCGCCGCCCCTCCCCGCCCAGGCCAGTCCCCGCCTCGGTGGGTTTTCTTTTCGGCGCTCTTCCCCTCCCCCCACACTCCGGTTTCCCGAGGCACGACCCGCGTCTCTGGCGAAGCTGCCTCCTGGAGTCCCTAGTGCGCCAGGAGCCTCGCTCAGTTCTGATTCGTATGGGCTCTGCCGAGTTCCGCTTGCGTCAGGCGCCTTCGCCCCTATAGCGGGGCGGCCAGTCGCGCACGGGCGAGTTCATCTCCAAGTCAGTTTTTGTAAACGCCCCGCACAGCCCGGACCGGCCTGCCCCCTCCCAGCGAGCTGAGGGGGCCCGGCGGACGACCTGGCTCACGCTCTCTCAAGCCCTTGCAATCCGCGGGTGCTCGCTTTGCGGACTGGGCCGGGAGATGCCGAGGGCCCCGGCGGGGTCGGTCCACACTCGGCCAGTGCCCAGGGAGCTCGGGCCCTAGCGCGCCAAGCCTCCTCGAGGCTTTCAGGTGAAAGAAAACCACTCCCCTGCTCTGCCCTTTGCTAAAGTCTTCGGGCAAAACTTCTGCCTTGAGGCTGGGGGAGGGGCGGGATGGAGAGCGGGCCGGACGGCGCTGGGGCGGAGAGAGCTGCGCGGTGGCTTTGGGAAAATCAGCCCAGAAACGCGTGTCAGTGAACCGAGAAACCTCGGCCTGGCCTGGCCTGTCCGTCGCGCTTCCAGAGTGACTTGGCCGGATGGGGCTGGGGAGATGATCCGGGAAGAGGCGCCCAGGAGCTCCGTTTGAAGCTCCTCTGCCCTTCCTTGCGCTGCCCCTGGACCAGACCCCTTCTCAGAATCCGAGCTTTAATCCTACGAGTTGGATTTGTGGTTTAACAACACCAAGTAGACCCCAGTCCTGCTCCTTCACGGTCGTTGCTGTGGGGCTTTGGGGGATTTTATTTGTATGTGCACCGGTATCACATATAGAAGTCATGGGGAGGGTCTGTTCTTGAGACACCTGACATACCAGCTGCCCAGGTGCTCATGTGCTGGGACGAAAACACAGGTATGCACACTTACAAGGTGAGATTTGTATTTATGGGGTAATCATTTATAATTACAGATATGTAATGGTACATGTGTGTCACCTATCAGTAAATGTGGTTCTGGGATGTTGCATCTTCTTTCTTTTTCCTCTCTCTCTTTTCCCTCTCCTCCCCTCTCTCCTTTCTTCCCCTTCCCCCTTTCTTTGTCAATATTCTGTCACAGACTGGGAAGAGCAAGAGGCTGTGAGGGAGGCATTTGTTCCAATCTCTCTCCTGACAAGACATTTATTCTGATCTTTCTCTAGGGCCAAGGGGTGAATGCTCCTACCTTCAGGGGAAATTAATGCTGGCAGGAAAGGCAGCTGTGCTTTTTAACAGTTAACTTAGCCTTAACAAAAGATCTGCAATCATTAAGTGTGAGAGAGATGTCCGTCTTGTGTTTTGAATCCTCATACCCCAAACTGCTTGGTACTGAGGGGGCAGGATACTTTGGGGAGGAAGGTGGACTGAATGGGTGTCATGCAGGGGTGTCCTGTGTCTGGATGGCATGGCTGGAGTGGCTGCCCCAATGCTGGTTACTACCACTTCCCCCTAGCCCAGTCTCTGAGGAAGTCTGAAGAGTGCTTTGTGGCCTAAGCACTCTTACGGGCCCAGCATGCACGGCCCAGCACCCCCGGCCCACCTGCCTGTGTTGCCTGCTTCCCACCCTGCTTTCTGATCTACATTCTGAGATTAAAGGAAAGGAGGACTAGGTGAGGGGCTCTTTGGAATTCAGTATCTTGAAAATGACTCCAGAGAGGTCAGCAGGGCAGTCTGGTCTGACCATTACAGTAAGAGGGAACAGGGCTCTCCTAAACTCACCTCAGTAAATATCCTCCTCTACCCACCATTGAAAATATCTTCAGGTAGCTTGATTGTTTTCTCTCACTGCTCCCAGTATATACCGGGGTAAGCAACACCTCTTCAAAAACCTCTGTGGCTGTCTCCTGAGCAGGAGTGCAGGTGTTTTTCTTCTTTCTCACCAGCTGGCCCCCCATCCATGCTTAGGCTAGGGGTGGGAGCGGTGTGAGGTTTGGGTCTGCTGCACATTGACCCTAGCACCCATCCTCCCCCTCGGCCTGAACAGGGAAAAAACAGCTGGGTCTGGCCCCAACCTGGGTGTGTGTGTGTGTGTGTGTGTGTGTGCGCGCTCTCCTCTCCTCTTTTTTTCTGACCACCCAGGCTGGCTCTCTGTCTCTCTCTCACCCTCGAAGGCATTTCCGCTGTTGGCCTGCAGCAGCCAGGTGTAACAGCATTGTTTTGTGTGTCATCACTTCCCCGAATTCCAAACTCGGCTCCCTTTTCAGCCTTTAAAGAGTTTGTGTGTGTGTGTGTGTGTGTGTGTGTGTGTGTGTAGTTTGTAGGGGGTGGGGGTAAAGGAAGGAGTTCCTCTGAAGGAGTTTCTTAGTGGACAGAGGAGGAGTCCTGCTCCTTTCAGGTATTGATCTCCCCAGGAAGCGGTGGGGCGCGCCTTGGTTTACTTCTCAACCCTCTAGGGCCGGCTGGGTAGGGCCCGGTTTCCTGGCGGGGTCGGGATCCCGTCCGGCAGGCAGACGGCATCGAGGCTCGTGGCGGAGGTGGGGGGCCGGGGGGGGGGGAAGGGAGGGCATCCTCTCTCCCTGCGGCATTGCGGCGACGCGGAGCCCCAGCTCAGTGACCTCGGGGCGGTGCCCACCTCCGAGGGCCGGGCGGAGCTCCTAGCCCCTCTGCCGGGGGTTCCCGGGGCCTGCGGCCGCAGCTCAGGAGCAGCCAGTGCCTTCTGCCCGTCCTCCCGCGCGAGCGCCGCGGGTTGACGCGGTGCGGGCGACCCGCCGACGGGGCGCGGCCCCGACAGCCGCGACCAGCAATTCACTCGGCCCTGAGGGAGGGACGAAGGGAGACGCTTCTCTCCGCAACGCCGGGAATCCCGCAACAGTCGCCGAAGCGGCTGCTCCTCCCTGGATGCCGGCGGCCGGGTCTTGCCAGATGAGCCGCCCAGCGACCCCGACGCCCGCAGCGCGCTTCCCGGGCACGAATCGCCTGGCCCCGTGTCGCCGCCGGCTGCTTGAACCAGGTCCCGAGGTGCCCTTTCCTGGCGGGGCCCTGAGATACCCACGGGCTTTCCGCCCTGCGCGAGGACAGATGAACTGAGCCTGCGGCAGCCCTCTCCTTGTGGATATGGCCTCCGCGGCGCGCGCGCGGGGAAAAGGGAAGTCTGGATGCGTTCGTTCGCACATCCCTACACGACTGCACACCTCAACGGTCAGGACTACTCCCAGCTCCTCCTACACCCCATGGACTCCGGGTCTCTCTACTCCCGTCACATTCCTCCATGCACTTCTCTTCAGTCAACCCTGTACCCTCTGCAGTTCTCCTTTTCCCCACTGCCCTCACACATACTAGTTCAGATCCTGCAGATTTTGGTGGAAAACGTGCCACTCTGATGCCTGGACTTTAAGCCTCTTTACACACTTGGGCACTCAGCTAACTCAAGACACAGAGTGACCTCTTGTCCACAAGTCTGACTCCCAGAAGCCTGAGGATTCTTTGATGTCTTTGGCCCAGGGTTAGGGTGACTGGGCTGCCACCTGATGTTCCTTTGGTGTGGTTGCTGTTCAGAGTTTTTTGGGAAGCTCAGGTACAGAACGTATCCCTGAGGCACTTTCACACAGGCCATTCACACCAGCTCCGTCTCTGTTTTGTAGCTGAACTCCCTGCTGCTCTGACAGGCTGCTGCGGGAGTGGGGGCTTGGTTCTTCTGCACACACTCACACAGCCAGACCCCAGGCCAGCCGGTGTTATTCTGCCTGTTTGGGATTCGCAGAGACACTCACCCAAATACATGCTTGGGAGAAAGAGTGAGAGAGAATTGGGAAGTGGAGAGGGAGGGACAGAGAGAGAGGGGAAAAGCCACCACACTTTCTAGGGAAGAACTCACAGATGAGAGCTGTTTCCAGTTGGTATCTTAGTGAATCCTACTGGCCAAACCCTGTGGGAGGCTGGGCTGGGAGGCAGTAAGCTGCAGTTCTGGGCTCCTCCATACTTCACTGATGTTGGGCCTCAAGTTCACTATCACCTCTTTGCCCCAAGGAGTGTGTGCCCTACCCTTTACCAGGCAGACTGCAGGGCAGTGGTAAGCATTTCCCCTGGTTGAGCCTAATTCAAGGAGAAAAGGTGGGGGGGGGGTGGTTCCTGGACACTGTGGGACCTTACCTCTCCAAAGACTTTTGGGAAGCTCCCAGAGAGACAATTCTAGGGAGGCAGGAGCTGCTCACCAGCTTCCTTTGGTGTTCCGTGGCTGTAACTCCCCTGGCCCCAAGCCATTTTCTTCAGCCCTGAACAGTGAGTACCCTGCCACTAGGCGCCCCCACCCCATGCTTGAGAGCATGATGTGTTGTTTAAAGTTGACTTGTTGCCTTTCTCCACATCCAGACTGTTAAGTCTTGATGGGTAGAGACTCTGTCCTCCGCTTGTCACTCAGTGGACTTTAAGCCACTGAGTCAATCCACCAGGATTGACTTAATGCATTCCAATGGCATTGCAAAATGCCTCCACTCCACAGAGAGAATTGAGAGATGCCCCTTTCCTTGTAATGAAGTTGGAATTTCCAAGAAAGGGACTGCACGTGGGGAAGAGTGCCTAGACCACGGAAGGCCAGCTCAGGATCTGAGAGTCCCCTGGCATTTGGGACTATATGCTCATTACAGCTGCACAGCCATGGTGCTGAACCTTAGGCAAGGAGACAGGCCACCTTTCTCATGTTGAGGACCTGTGTGAGACACTTAATAAACTTTACTAGAGATGGAGTGGCCTTTGCATCTGCAGCAGCCAGCTTATAAGGTAAGGCCTGCTGTCTGGCCAAGAAGGCCCATGCAGAGGTGGCTGAAAGAACCCTTCCTCTTCATCCTCATTTCCTGCTCAAGTTTCTCTCCACAAATGGGCAGAAGTGTAAAAACCTTCTGTGCAGGAGGGCATTTTTTTTTTAAAGATTTTATTTATTTATTTATTTGTCAGAGAGCGAGCAAGAGAGCGAGCACAGGCAGACAGAGTGGCAGGCAGAGGCAGAGGGAGAAGCAGGCTCCCTGCCAAGCAAAGAGCCCGATGTGGGACTCGATCCCAGGATGCTGGGATCATGACCTGAGCCGAAGGCAGCCGCTTAACCAACTGAGCCACCCAGGCGTCCCAGGAGGGCATTTTTGATGCCTGTCTTTGATGAAGTCCAGAGGAAGGAGAAGAGAAGGGCTGAGTTTTGTGTTTTGCCCTACTGGTCTTCTGAAGATTTCCCTTATGTCAAATGGGGTATGTGTGTTTGTATGTGTGTGTGTGTGTGTGTGTGCTGTATAACTTGCATATGTAAACAATATGCATCTCAAGTATACAGCTTGATGTATTTTTATATGCAATATACCATGTAACCACTGCCCCGATCAAGATATGGAATGTTAGGGTGCCTGGGTGACTCAGTCCGTTGAGCATCTGACTCTTGGTTTCCACTCTGGTCACAATCTCAGGGTGGTGAGATCAGCCCTCTGACTTGGGCTCCACACTTAGTGGGGAGTCTGCTTGAGATTCTCTCTGTCCCTCTGCCCCTCCCCACTGTGTTCTTTCTTTATCTCAAATACATAAATAAATCTTTAAAAAAAGATATTAACAGGGATGCCTGGGTGGCTCAGTTGGTTAAGCGGCTGCCTTTGGCTCAGGTCATGATCCCAGCGTCCTGGGATCGAGTCCCACATCGGGGGGTCCTTGCTCAGCAGGGAGCCTGCTTCTCCCTCTGCCTCTGCCTGTGCTCACTCTCTCCGACAAATAAATAAATAAATAAAATCTTTAAAAAAAATTAAAAAAAGATATTAACACTTTTGTCACCTCAGAAGGTCCCCTTTTATTTTTTCCTCTTTAATATCTACTCCCAAGTATAACTGTATTCTGATTTCACCATAGATTAACTTTGCCTGCATATAAATGGGGCATACAACATGTACTCTTTTGTGTCTGGTTTCTTCTGCATAACATATTTTTGGGATCCATTCATCTTGTTGCATATGTCAGACATTAATTTCTCTTTATTTCTGTATAATGGTCCACAATTTGCTCATCTGCTCACCTATTTATGGACATTTGTATTGTTTTCAGGTTTGAGATATCATAAATAAAGCTGTTGTCAACATTTTTGGAACTGTTTGCTTTATTAAATTTTTTACTTTATTAATTTTTTAAAAAAGATTTTATTTAGAGCTCTAATGGACTATTGTTGTCAACATTTTTGTACATGACTTTTTGTGAAGGGCATTTTATTGTTCTTGAGTGAGTACCTAGGAGAATAGGCATATATGTAGTTACAGAATATATTGCCCAATGGTTTTCCAAAGTAGAACAAACTAGAGCACTGTACAGACAGACATATTGTAACAGGGCCTTTTCCTTATAGATAGTATTCTCTAAAAACCACTGTGTACTTCCAGCAATTATCATCAGCATCATTTTAAGGAGTATAAGAGATATCCTTTAATAAGCACTTATTTTGAGCCAGGGACTTTTCATGCATGCTCTCATTTCATTTTTATGACAAATCCAAGGTGTTAGTACTATTCTCATTTTATAGATGAAGAAACTGAGGTGCAGGGATGGTTGGGGCATTTGTGGGAGACTGGATGAGGGGCTGTCCTACTTCTGGATGCTACAGAGCAGAATTTAGAGGCCATCTTTCTCTGAGAAGAGATGGGCATTTGGTTCTCCTCCCAAATGCTGAGCCAATCCCATGACCATGATGCTTGAGGGGCATTAGCCTGGGTATCTCTCCATCTGCAGGGTTTGTCCAGGAATGTTCATCTTGTCCTAGAAGGAGATTAGAACCTAGAGATGTTGCACCTTGCCTGGGAAAGTGTGAATGTAGGGAGGCAGATCTGTGTGGTCTGATTTGGGAGAAAGCCTGAAGTCTGGAGAACTGCACTTCTGGCAAGAAGACTTGACCGGGCCCTCCAGGCAATGGTCACTCAGAGGAGAACCAGTAGCCTTCTTGTGGTCCTAAGGGCGTTGTTACGAAGTAGCCAAGCCCCTAGGCTTGAGTGAGAGGAGTGTGCTGGCCCTGCGGGTGGAGGCGATATATGGGCACTATGCTCTGTGCAGCTGGCTCCTCCTCAGGCCCTTTTTCAGACTAATTGAGGGCTTCCTGGGCTCTGGGTTTGTAATTGGGGGTAATTGCTGACAGGCTGCTGTGGTGGTACAAGCAGGCTTTTGTTGGGGAAACAGTGGTCAGGATTTTGGTGCTTTGAGTGGGAACAGTCCAGCATTTTGGTATGCTCTGTTCCAGGTACTTCTTGGTACCTAGCCTTTTGCTAGGAGGCAACATTTCTGAGGAATTGGGATTGGTAGCCTATTTGAACAGGAAGGGACCACTCATTTAGGTGATGGAAACTCAGGTCCAGAAATATACAAGGGCTGCTTTAGGCCTCAGAGGTAGTGCAGATGGGAAGGAGGTCCTGGTACTCTAATTGATGCATGCCCTCCACAGGCTGGGAGGCACCAGTGGTTAACACAGACCTCTGTCCCAATTCTTACGAATATTGGCCTGGGAAATTGTGGAACCTTGCTGAGTTTTAAAATTTTATCATTTTTAAAATTTTAAAAAAGATTTTATTTATTTATTTGAGAGAGAGAGGGACAGTGCATGGGTGGGGGAAGGGAGAAGGGCAGAGGCAGAGGGAGAAGCAGGCTCCCCACTGAGCAGAGAGCCCTATGGGGCTTAGGGCTCTATGCCAGGACCCTGAGACCATGAGCTGAACTGAAGGCAGATGCTTAATTGACTGAGCCACCGAAGTTCCCCAAATTTTATCATTTTAAAATAGGCAATATATTCACATGTACCAAAAATTAAAAACATAGAAGGCTTACAGTGAAAAGTCTCTCTTCCACCTCTGTCTTTAGGTCACCCATTTCACGGGTAGCCAGTGACTCTGGTTTTACATATATCCTTCCAGACATATTTTGTGCATATACAAACACATGTCCATACATTCTCCTTCCTTCCTTCACCTTTTGCACATGGCTGCCTCTAACGCACAGTGTTCTATACCTTAGAAATCTTTCCATATCAATGAATTTTCTTTTCAGAACATTAGACTTTAGAGTATTAGGCTTCTTCCAACCTTTTGCCTTTTTTAAAGGTTTATTTATTTATTTTAGAGAGAGAGCTTGTGCAAGCAGGGGGAGGCTGAGGGTCAGAGGGAGAGGGAGGGAGAGGTTGAGAAGCAGACTCCTTGCTGAGCATGGAGCCCAGAGCCAGGATGTGGATGTGGACTCAATCCCAGGACCTAGATAATGACCTGAGCCAAAACCAAGAGTCAGAGGTTTAACTGACTGAGCCACCCAGGCACCCCAATCTTTTGCTTTTATAAATAACACTGTAATGTATAATCTTGTATATATCTAATTGTTGGTATTGTATGGGCATATATCTGTAAAAATATATGGTATGTATGTGCATATATCTGTAAAAAATTCTACAAGTAAAGAGTTAGGTCAAAGGGTGTTAAAGGGTTTGTGCATTTATAACTTTGGGATATTACCAATTACCTTCTTATTAATGGAAATATTATACACTCCCATAAGAAGTGTATGGGATTCCTGTTTTTCCACAGCCTAACTAACACACGTGTTTCTTTTTAAGAAATAAATCTTACAGATATAGTTGAGGACCCTCCTGTACCTTTCCTTGATCCCTCTCTTCCCTCCCTGTCCTGAGGAGATCACCAGGATAAACTTGGTGCTTAGTAATCTCATAACTATTTTTTTAAATATTTTATTTGTTTATTTGACAGATAGCTAGAGAGAGAGCACAAGTAAGCAGAGCAGCAGGGAGACGGGGCGAGAGAGAAGGAGGCTCTCTGATGAGCAGGGAGCCCAACGCGGGGCTCGATCCCAGGACCCTGGAATCATGACCCGAGCCGAAGGCAGCCGCTTAACCAACTGAGCCATCCGGGCGCCCCTCATAACTGTTTTTATACTTGTACTACATGTGTATCCATTTCTAGGCAATACTTAGTATTGTTCTGTGTTGCATAACTTTATATAAATGGTATCCTGCTGTTGTAGAAAGACACGTGCTTGCTTTTTCATTCTACCTTATGTTTCTGAAAAGTTCCTAGTTGATACACAAAGACAAGCCCCATTCATTTTCACTATGTTGCACCATTCCATTGTGTGCACACACCACCGTTTATTTATCCACATTCCGTGGAGGGATGGTTGGGTAATTTACTATTCTTTACTCTGTTACCAGTAGTCCTTCTAAGGATATTCTTATATATGTTTGCTAGTGCTTCTGTGCTACAGTTTATCAAGAGGTGCTGGGTCAAAGGGCACAGACATCTTCAAATTTTACTAGCTATTGTTGAACAGCTTCTTCATCTGTAAATCAGAGACAGTGATGTCTGTACCCTGGGACGTTAGTGTCATTGTCAATGAGTGAAACGGTAGAGTGTGAGAGAATCTGGGTTTGGATTTCAACAGATCTAGACTTAAATCCTGACTCTGTGATTTATTTGCTGTGTGATTTTGGGCCCGTTATTTAGCCTCTCTGTGCTTCAGTTTCCTCATCTGCAAAACGGTAATGATAGTATCTAGGTCACAGGGTTTCTGAGAAGACTAAATAGGATTCAGTGTGAAAAGTAACACAAGGTCTGGCACAGAGGAGACACTAAAAAATCTTGGCAATTATTATTATTATTATTTTATTAAGTAAACTCTACCCCTGATGTGGGCATCAAACTCATCACCCCAAGTTCAAGGTTTGCATACTTGGGGTGCCTGGGTGACTCAATTGGTTAAGCATCTGCCTTTGGCTCAAGGTCATGATCTTGGGGTCCTGGGGTGGAGTCCTGCATTGGGCTCCCTTGGGGAGCCTGCTTCTCCCTCTCCCTCTGCCACTATTTCCTGCTTGTGTTCTCTCTCTCTGTCAAATAAATAAAATCTTAAAAAAAAAAAGAGTTGCATGCTGTATTGACTGAGCCAGCCATGTGCCCCAATGATAGTGATGATGATGATATATTTGATCTCTTTGCTTTTTTAATATCTTATTATGATAGATTTCAAACCTAAAATAGGAGAGAGGATAGTACAATGATCGCTTATGTGGTTTTCCTCTGTATCCTCACCCTTTTCTTCACCCATCTCTGATGAGATTCTTTTGAAGTGAATCCCAGAGATCCCATCTAATACGTCACTCATAAATATGTAAATTTATACCCCTAAAATATAAGCACTTAAAATAAGCATAGCTCTTATACCATCACCATACCTAAAAATTGAGAGAGATTTATTTTTAGTATATCAAATTCATAGTTAATATTAAAATCTTCTCAATAATCTCAAAAGGGTTTTACTGCTGGTTTGTTTGAGTCAGGATTCAAACAAGATCCATACATTACCTTTGGTTTATATGTCTCTTAAGTATCTTTTAATCTATAGGTATCTCTCCTCTCTCTTTTTCCTCCTTGCAACATATCTGTTAATAGTAGTGGGGCATTTGTCCTATGGAGTTTCTCCCAGTCTGGATTTGGTGATTGCATCCCTGTGGCATCTTCTAGCATGTTCCCTGGTCCTCTATTTCCAGTGCATTATAGATCTAGAGAGTTGGTCAGGTCAATTTTTGATATTTTGGCAAGAGCACTTCACAACACTCTTCTGTAGTTCCATCAGGGGACACTAAAGTCTGTTTTTTTCTCTTTTGGATCTTCACAGCCATGGATGACCACTATTTAGAGCCATTATTCGTTAGTGTTCATTAGCAGAATGATGATATTCTAATTATGTCATTCCTTCTTTTTAAAAATTATTTGTTTTTATTAACATATAATGTATTATTTGTTTCAGGGGTACGGGTCTGTGAATCATCAGTCTTACACAATTCACAGCGCTCAGCATAGCACATACGCTCCCCAGTGTCCATCACCCAGCCACCCCATTCCTCCCAACCCCCTTCACTCCAGCAACCCTCAGTTTGTTTCCTGAGGTTAAGAGTCTCTTATGGTTTGTCTGCCTCTCTGGTTTCATCTTGTTTCATTTTTTCCTCTCTTTCCCTATGATCCTCTGCCTTGTTTCTCAAATTCCACATATCAGTGAGATCATATGATAATTGTCTTTCTCTGATTGACTTATTTTGCTTATCATAATACCCTCTAGTTCCATCCATATCATTGCAGATGGCAAGAGTTCCTTTTTTGATGGCTGCATAGTATTCCATTGCATACCTGTATACCACATCTTCTTTATCCATTCATCTATCTATGGACATCTAGGCTCTTTCTGTAGTTGGGCTACTGTGGACATTGTTGCTATAAAAATTGAGGGGCACGTGCTCTTTCAGATCACTACATTTTTACCTTTGGGGTAAATACCCAGTAGTGCAATTGCTGGGTCATAGGGTAGCTCTATTTTCAACTTTTTGAGGAACCTCTATACTGTTTTCTAGAGTGACTGCACCAGCTTACGCTCGCACCAACAGTGTAGTGGGGGTTCCCCTTTCTCCGCATCCTCGCCAACATCTGTCATTTCCTGACTTATTAATTTTAGCCATTCTGACTGGTGTGAGGTGGTATCTCACTGGGGTTTTGATTTTCAGTTCCTTGATGCCAAGTGATGTTGAAAACCTTTTCATGTGTCTGTTGGCCATTTGGAGGCCTTCTTTGCAGAAATGTCTGTTCATGTCTTCTGCCCATTTCTTGACTGGATTATTTGTTCTTTGAGTGTTGAGTTTGAAAAGTTCTTTATAGATTTTGGATACTAGCCCTTTATCTGATATGTCATTTGCAAATACCTTCTCCCATTCTGTTGGTTGTCTTTTGGTTTTGTTGCCTATTTCCTTTGCTGTGCAAAAGCTTTTTTATCTTGATGAAGTCCCAATAGTTCATTTTTGCCCTTGGTTCCCTTGACATTGGCGATGTTTCTAGGAAGAAGTTGCTGTGGCTGAGGTCAAAGAGGTTGCTGCCTGTGTTCTCCTCCAGGATTTTGGTGGGTTCCTGTCTCACATTTAGGTCTTTCATCCATTTTGAGTTGTAAGGAAATGGTCCAGCTTCATTCTTTTGCATGTGGCTGTCCAATTTTCCTAACACCATTTGTTGAAGAGACTGTCTTTTTTTTTTTTCCATGGGACATTCTTTCCTACTTTGTTGAAGATTAGTTGACCATAGAATTGAGGGTCCATTTCTGGGCTCTCTACTCTGTTCCATTGATCTGTGGGTATGTTTTTGGGCCAGTACCATACTGTCTTTATGATTACAGCTTTGTAATATAGCTTGAAGTCGGAATTGTGATGCCACAAGTTTTGCTTTTCTTTTTCGACATTCTGGCTATTTGGGGTCTTTTCTGGTTCCATACAAATTTTAGGATTATTTGTTTCATTTATGTGAAAAAAGTTGATGGTATTTTGATAGGGATTGCATTGAATTTATAGATTGCTCTAGGTAGCACAGACATTTTCACAATATTTGTTCTTCCAATCCATGAGCATGGAACATTTTTCCATTTATTTTTTTTTAATTTAAAATTTTTTAAAGATTTTAAAAATTTTTTAAAAAATTTATTTGTCAGAGAGAGAGAGAGAGAGGAGCACAGGCAGACAGAGTGGCAGAGGGAGAAGCAGGCTCCCTGCGGAGCAAGGAGCCCAATGTAGGACTCAATCCCAGGATGCTGGGATCATGACCCGAGCCGAAGGCAGCCGCTTAACCAACTGAGCCACCCAGGCATCCCAATTTTTTTTTTAAAGATTAAAAAAATTTTTTAAATTTATTTGTCAGAGAGAGAGCGAGCATTTTTCCATTTCTTTGTGTTTTCCTCAATTTCTTTTATGAGTATCCTATAGTTTTCTGGTTCTATTTCCATAATTTCTGATTCTATTTCTATAGATTCTTTGCCTCTTTGGTTAGATTTATTCCTAGGTATCTTATGGTTTTGGGTGCAACTGTAAATGGGATCGACTCAATTGTAAATGTGGTGGACTATTCCATAAAGAGAAACTTCTCCTTATCAACAATTTGCTTTCTCTGAGGTAGAGTCCTTCAAGGACAGGTTGGACGAATGATAGATTCTTCTTACATTTGATGACAGTGACAGTGGGACTCTAGGTGATTGTTTAGGAAACAGCCAATTTTGTGGGTCCTGAAAGATATTAGGAGGCATCTTCCATTCA
Organism: Mellivora capensis; assembly: GCA_004024625.1. NCBI lineage: Eukaryota > Metazoa > Chordata > Mammalia > Carnivora > Mustelidae > Mellivora > Mellivora capensis. The sequence goes on from PISX010006230.1 coordinate 58,836, forward strand.
AAAACAGAAAGGAAGAAAAGAAAAAAAAGTGAACAAATGCACCCTAAACATATCTTTTTTTTTCACACACATTTGTTGGACCTTTTTCTTTTTTCTTTTTTTAATTTTTTTGTATATTTTTATATATATCTTTATTTTTTATTAACATATAATGTATTATTTGTTTCAGGGGTACAGTTGTGTGAATCATCAGGCTTACACATTTCACAGCACTCACCCTAGTACACATCCTCCCCAATGTGTTGGGCCCTTTTCTATGCAGTGGCTGTTCTGGGCATGGGGATGCTGAAGGGAGAAATGCATAATTACTGCTCCTGGGGAGCTCCAGATGACAAGTGCACAACCTGAACACAGCTCCCCCAAACCAAGATACAGGTGCCATAGGATAGAATATGAAGAAAGGAAAGATTTCTGGCTGGGTAATGTGGGAAGGCCTAATGGGTAAATGTCGGGTCCTCCAGGAGAGGCCATAGAAGGGCTGAGTTGCTCATCAATAACACTGTAGGCGCTGGGGGTCAGAGGGCAGCATGTTATTGCTTTAATCAAGGGGTACTTTCAGCTGCCCAGGGAAATATCAAGTTTTCTGGTGGACATAAAAAATAACCTAGTTTCCACCCTTGACAGGTTTTCTTCAGTCTGATTGGTAAGGAAAAAACATACATTTGACTCACAATAGATCAGCAAGCACTGGGTGTAATTCAACAAATTTTTGAATATTTATTGTATGCTCCAGAAGCAGGCTCTCAAGGTGAGTTGGGCATGCCCCCTACCTCCAACAGGTCATTTGATCATCTCAGCAGGTTCATGGACTAGGTGCTCTGTACACCCCTCCTCTCACCCCGAACTAGAGCTGCATCCTTAGTCAGGTGGGTCTTCTGTCTGCCCTGCTAGGACATGGTAATGGCAACTTGCCTATCTGCATCTTCTTAGCTGCTTGCTGTTCAAGTTGGCTTGTCACCTCTTGGAGGTCTTCCCTAGCCCAATCCTCTACATCAGTAAGCTGGGTTGAGTGTCAGAGCTCCCATGGCACTTTGTGTTTCCTTGGATCCAACAATCATTACCCTCTGTTGTAACTTATTTACTGATATATATATATATATATATATACACACACACACACATATATATATACACACATACATATATATACACATATATATTTATGATACATATAAATATATATATATTATGTGTATCATATATATATATATTTTTTTCTTTTCTTTTTTTTTTTCTTTTTAAAGTACACTCCGTACCTAGTGTGGAGCCTAGCATAGGGCTTGAACTCATAAACCTGAGATCAAGACCTGAGCTGAGCTCAAAAGTTGGAGGCTTCACCAACTGAGCCACACTGGTGCCCTATATGTATATATATTTTAATTTTTTTTCCATCTTCTGGTAGACTGTGAACTCCCTGAGGGCAGTGGTTGTGTTCTTAATATCTTTGTATATTTAGTGCCTGATGTATCTGTGTGTCTGGCAGAAAATGATAAATGAATGTCTGTAATTCCATACTTAGTGCTTCTTTCTTTCAGGTGAACGTTAGTCTGAGAAAGGATTAGATATTCAAATGTTATAAGTCATTGACACTTTAGTATGAATTGCTCCAGGATTTAATTATAGTTCTGTGAAAGGTAGACACCAGGAGTGGGTCCAAATGTGCGTGTTCAAATGTGCTATCAGCGAGGAGTCAGCGTCAAGAGAAGGGGAATTCAGGATAGGAGAGGGTCCTGGAAGGCTCTAGGACGAAGGCGATCAGCAGCCTCAGGCACAGCTTCCGGTGTGCCTGGCCTGACCCCGCGCTAGGGTGCAGGACGCTGACCAAGCGCAACGCGTCCCATCGGGCCGGAAACGGGGCTCGCCCGCATGTAGGGGGCTTCCTCACTTTGTACCGCGCCACTTCCCCACCAAGGCCGCCGGAAGCGGCGTTGGCGGTCCGGGCCAGGCGGGTGTTATCTTTCCCCGCAGCGCCGCAGGAAGCCCGCAGGAGCCCGAGGCCAGCATGCAGAACCTTACCACCCAGGCCGGGAGGGCTGGGGGTTCTGCGCAGCGGTCGCCTGGTCATCTCCTTGCCTTCTTGGTGTTTCTGGGGAGACCGGGAGGCCTCTTACTTTCCTACCTTCAAGTCCAGTCAGCTCGCACTGCCTCCCACGGCTAAGCCCAGCTCCGGTGCCTGTCCCAGGAAGGGAATAGAGCATCGGTCCTGAGATGGGGGATCTGAGCGCAGCTTCGCTGTGGCAGCTTCCAGAGACGTTTTAACAGGAATTTTAAGGCCCAAAGAAGGTGCAGCTAAGGCATTCTTTAGGCAGGGCACCACTGGAGACAAGGTGAAGTCCACACGGAGGAAACACCTTGTGTGAGAATGGCTGGTACTTCATTAAGGACAGGAGGGACTGTCCTTCCTTCCTCCTTCCTTCCTTCCTTCCTCCCTCCCTCGCTCGCTCCCTCCCTCCCTCGCTCGCTCCCTCCCTCCCTCCCTCCCACTCTTTCTTAATTTCTCCCCTCCCCTCCCCTCCTTCCCTTCCTTTCCTTTCCCTCCCCTATTTATTTATTTGAGAGAGAGAGAGAGCCCATGGATGCAGGTGCAGAGGGACAGCGAGAGGATCCTCAGGCACATTCCCTGCTGGGCGTGGAGCCCTATGCTGGCTGGATCCCAGGGCCCTGCAGAAACTGAGATCATAACCCCAGCAGAAACTGAGTCCGAGGCTTCACAGACTGAGCCCTCTGAGGTGCCCTGGCCCTAGTTTTCAATGAGAAATGGGTGCCCATGGGTTGTGGGACTGGGCAAGGCTTCCAGGACATTACTTATATGCCAAGGGATGGTCTTTCCTTAATCTGAATATCATTTGAATAGAAAACACAATCATGTAGGCTTGGGTGTGCCAATGGCACACAGTTGCACATTGATATTGCATACTTGTATGCTCACATATGTACATACAGGTGTACACACAGATACATGCGTGTCTTCCCTTGTCGCTGTGTAAGATGTGCATGCACACCCACCCCCCCACACCCACACACCCCTTTTGTGCCAGGTTGAGTCTTAGGAAATCTGCCCATGTAGAATGCCTATTATATATGGCAGTCTGTGTTTACTGAACGCTTCCTGATATTTCTTCATTTCTCAGGTTTGGGAAGGAGATTTCTGTTAAGATACCACCAGATTTTCTTTGGCACCTGGGGCTTTGTTTTTTCTTTAAACTTTAAACTATAGGAGCCATCTGGGAGAAGGAGACTTCTGCCATGTATGGGTTTGCTTGAGACTGCTGCCCCCAAAGACTGCCTTTAGGTGCCACTCCATGGTTGGTAGAATTTATCATTCATTTATTCGTGCATTCAGATGAACTTACCTAGGCATCTCCTCTGAACTGGCCCTGTGCTAGGCCAGAGGATCCAGAGAAGAAAGCTTTGTTCTTGCCCTTGGGGGAGAGCAGTTTAGTAGGGAGTTGGATGGGTAAACAGACAAATGCAAATGTGGATGATAAGAATTGTGATGGGGAAGGTCAAGGCTGCAGGAGTGTAGGGGAAGTCCTTCTGGAGGAGGCAAGGCTGGGGCTAAGTCTTGAGGGATGGGTAAGGCCAGGGAAGGTGTGGGGAGGACTTTCAAGTAAGAAGTATGTATGTAAAGGCCCAGAGCTGAGGGAGGGAGTGGTGCTCTCTGAGAACCACCGGTGGCTGGATTTAGCAGTATCCAGTGTGGGGAGGGGCAATGGACAGGGCCGTGAGGCTGGACAGGTTGGTAAGGTCTAAATCACTGAGGGCTGAGGGTGCCTCC
>PISX010006230.1:62713-99556 GCA_004024625.1 Mellivora capensis
TGTCTGTCAAATAAATAAATAAAAACTTAAAAAAAAAGAAGTGGAATCTATGAGAGGCACCTGGGTGGCTCAGTGGGTTAAGCGTCTGCCTTCAGCTGAGTTCATGATCCCAGGGTCCTGGCATCGAGCCCTGCATTGGTCTCCCTACTCACTGGAGAGCCTGCTTCTCCCTCTCCCTCTGTCTGCCATTTGCCCTGCTTGTGCTCTCTCTCTGTGTCAAATAAATAAATAAATAAAAATCTTAAAAAAAAAAAAAAGGAAGAAGTGAAAACTGAGACTGGACTGATTGAAGGGGGAAGGAGGGAGGAGTTAGAACCACTCCCAGGGTCACTGGATGTGGTACCTGGCCATTAGCTAAGACAGGGAAGGCTGGAGGCACAGGTTTCTTGGGCCAGATGATGGTGTGGGACATGTTGCATGTTGCATTTGAGGTGCCTGAGGGGCATTTCAGTAGAGATGTCTAAAAGGCTGTGGGACACATAGACCTGGCCTCAGGAGAGAGGTGGGGCAGGATGAAGTCACCCAGGGAAGATGTGGGGAAAGAGAAGAGAACACTGAAAGAGATAGATGGGTAGAGTGGGGAGTCTGTAACATGGCTGGGCAGGAGCAGCCAAAGAAGCTGGAGGTGAGCAAGGGTGTGCCATGTTGCAAAGACCTTGGGAAGATGTTGGTCAGGCCTGCTCATTACGCTCCTTCCACCTACCCTCTCTAGTTCCCCGGGCCCGTGGCACCTTGCTCCTTATGGAGTGACTGGTATTTCAGTGGTGACAGAGTTTCTCTGATGGAGAATATTCAGATACTGCAGTAGACTAGTTGTGGAACAAAGTGGGGGTCTCTTATGTGCTTTAAATACTCACAGTTCTTTTTTTTTTTTTTTAAAGATTTTATTTATTTATTTGGGAGAGAGAGAATGAGAGAGAGAGCATGAGAAGGGGGAGGGTCAGAGGGAGAAACAGACTCCCCACTGAGCAGGGAGCCCATCGTGGGATTCCATCCCGGGACTCCAGGATCATGACCTGAGCTGAAGGCAGTCGCTTAACCAACTGAGCCACCCAGGTGCCCTAAATACTCATAGTTCTTATTCATGTAACTCTTACGATGTGCTGGTTACACACTATTATGTTTGATCTTTAATCAAGTCTTTTTAGATAGATAGTATCTTCTCTACTTTACAAATGTGTAAACTGCAGCTCAGAGAGGTTAAATGTCTTGCCAGGGTCCTTCAGCTGGTTAGAACTGGAGCTAGGATGTGGAGTCTCTTTGTTTCACAGGACCCCCACCTGGTTTTTGTTTTGTTTTGTTTTTTTTTGCATTTTACCACCCTATGATTTTTCCTTAGTGCACATTCAGTGGTGGCTGCCTCCTGGATGGGCATCTGAGGCTGGCCATGCTTGCCCACACCCTTCAAACCTCCAGGCCACGGGGACTTCAGAGGAGGCCTGTATCCCAGATTAGCCCTAAAGACAACATGCTCCCAAAGAAGAAAGAGGAGGTCTAGGCACAGCCAAGGCCTCTGATGGGAAGGGCTTCCCGAGAACCAGTGGGGAACTTCCTCCTGGAAAAGCCAGGAGAGGGGCAGTTCCTCTCCTGGGCCAGGCATCGGGGAGTCAGGGCCCCAGCTGTTCCTGCCCAGCCGCCCACAGGCCTGAGCGCCCACCGGAGACAGGAGGCCCTGCCTGCTCACTGCCCATTGTCCCGGCACCACAGAGCCGCTTCCCATGCGCCTCCTGTTTATACAGGAAGCCCCTGCTCGGGGATGCCACCTCCCAATCCTGATGGCTGGATGCAGGCTTGAATTCCTCCCAGGCAACCCCAGGAGTCAGGACCAGAGTGAGTTATCACTGCTTAGGTGCTTTTAAGAATTACGATATCAGAGCAGATAAAAAGTGTGGCCCTGCTGTGTGGTTGTCGTGAATTTGTGTGGGTGTGAATTTGACCATTGTTAGTTGCATGACCTGGGACTTTCACACCAAGTCTGTGAGTGCAGGTTCCTCCTCTGTAACCAGGGGAATGTGATTCCTACCTATCTCACAGGTTTGACATACGGATAAATGATATATGGAAGTGTCTGGAACATAGTATATATGCTCAATAAATTATTGATTTCATTGTTATTGTTCCTTGTTCTTCTCACTTTCAGTTGCACCAAATTTCAGCTGTCTTTCAATTGCAGGGGTGCCTGGGTGGCTCAGTTGGTTGAACAGCTGGCTACCTGCAGCTCTGGTCATGATCCCAGGACCCTGGCATGGAACCCCACGTCCATCCTCAGCGGGGAGCATACTTATCCCTCTCTTTCCCTCTTGTACTCTATTGGCTATCTCTGTCTCCCTCTCTCCTTCAAAAAATAAATAAAACCTTTAAAAAAATATGTCCTCCCAATTCTGTGACACTTCTCCCTTTGAGATGCAGGGTCTACATGCCCTCCCTTTGGATATGGGTGGGTTTGTGACTGCCTTGACCTATATGGTACAGTAGAGGTGACGCTGCGTGATTTCCCAGGCTTTATTTTGGTTGTTGGAACATTTATACTTGGAACCCTAAATCACCACGTAAGAATCTAACTACCTTGAGGATGTCTGACTGGCTTAGTCCATAGAGCATGTGATTCTTGGTCTTAGGGTCATGGATTTCAAACCCCACATTGGTCAAGAAGCCTACTAAAAAACCAAACAATTACAAAACAAAACAAAACAAAACAATTAACTCTGGAGTTTTGTAGGCAATAGGGGAATTCTTCTTGGGTGTACTATCAGTGGGTGGGAATAGTTCTTTCCATTTCAACAAAAACTTATTGAGTTTCAAAATGGTAGACTGCACTCCAACTGGAATTTCCTCCCTTACCCACAGACAGTGGTAAAAATTAAAAAGATAAAATAGCAAAACAGAGTTGTGCTTAAATTATGAAGGGATACTCTTGGTAGACCAGTAATGATAAAGTTCCTAGAATAAAGAAGTCAATAGAATTTGACAGTCATAAGCTGAAGAGCTTCTAAGTTCATGGCCAAAACATATGTGGGATTATGTCTCAGAAGAGGGGTGCACACCATCAAGACTCACCAACCAATAAACATTTGTCAAGCACTTACTGGGTACTGAGCCTTTGTCACCATTATCTGTGTATTTCTATAGTCAGTACTTGTTTAGAGTTACCTACATGTTTCCATTTACTCTGCTCATCCATTCCTTCCTTCTGAGTTCAATTTCCTTCTTCCTGAAGTAGAAGGTTTCATAGCGTTTTCACCAAAACTTTGTGAGTAGTAAGTCTTTTGCTGAAATTTAAAAATTTCATTCTCCTTCTTACATGTTAATATAGCTGGATATAGAACACTGAAGTTGACAGTTATTTTTCTTTAGCACTGGAAGATCCTTGGAATATTTTGTTACTTTCTGGCTTCTGTAGAGAACTTGAGAAGTCTGCAGTAAACCTGGTTGTTTCTTTGTAAGTAATGTGTCTGTTCTCTCTAGTTGCTTTCAAAGTTTTATTTTGGTGGCCTACAATTTTAATATGATATATCTAGGCATGAAATTACTTTTATGTAATCTGCTTGGGGATTGGAGTGATTGTTCCTTATTAAGATTCATATTTTTATCATTATTGGGAATTCTTGGTTGTTATATGTTTTAATATTATCTCTCTCTCATTTTGTTCTTTCCTATTACATATTTGTCAGACCTCTCACTCCCTTTTTTTTTCTTTTAATTATCTTTCATTCTTTCCATTGCTTTCTCTATCTATGCAATATATTTTTTTAAGATTTTCTTTATTTATTTGACATAGAGTAAGAGAGACAGCACGGGCCAGGGAGCAGAGGGAGAGGGAGAAGCAGGTTCCCCACTGAGCAGGGAGCCTGACACAGGGATCAGTCCCAGGACCCCGGGATCATGACCTGAGTTGAAGGCAGATGCTTAAATGACTGAACCATCCAGGTGCCCCTCTCTCCGTGCAATCTTTTTTTTTTAAATTTTTAAAAAAAAATTATTTATTTGTCAGAGAGAGAGGGAGAGAGAGCGAGCAAGCACAGGCAGACAGAGTGGCAGGCAGAGGCAGAGGGAAAAGCAGGCTCTCTGCCGAGCAAGGAGCCCGATATGGGACTCGATCCCAGGACGCTGGGATCATGACCTGAGCTGAAGGCAGCGGCTTAACCAACTGAGCCACCCAGGCGTCCCTCTCCGTGCAATCTTATGAGTGATTTCCTCATAGCTGTTTCTAATTCAGTAATTCTCTTTTCATCTCCATCTAATCTACAACTAGACTCATGTATTAAAATTTAAATTTTGCATTTCTAGAAGTTTTATTTGGTACTTCAAGAAACCTGCCTGGTATTTCATTATGGTTTCTGTTTCTTCTCTTTTTGTTTTTTTATTATTTTAAATACACTTATTTTATTGTCTCTCAGAATGAATGTTCAGTTATCAGAAGCTCTTGATATGCCATTTCTCCTATTGTGTCTGAAAGCTCTTGTTGATGGTAAACTTTTTTTTGATATGGTTTGCCATTTTCATTGGTGATTTCTTTCCCTACAGTACTTCTGTACTGCCTGACTTGTAGGAATGACCATACAGAGAGGTTTTATTTTGCTTGTATTTTGTTTAACTATTTGACTTGGAATATCTGCACAATGTACATGGTATATGTCCAACTCTAAATCATCATCTGGTGTAAGCTTGGTGTTTAGGCTTCTCGTGGGAGACCAAGGAAGAGACTCTTTGTCTCTGGGCTGCTGGGAGAGTTTTTCTAGCCCTCTTTCACTAAGGGTGCAGCTCTTCAAAAGTTTGGACTTTAGGTAGGATACTCCTAATTTAACTTGGATGATCCCAAAGCCCTGTCTCTTGTCCCTGTAAGATGGTGAGAACTGAAGCTTCTCATTTTTAGAGATATTTTCCAGTCTATAAGCCCTATGAAGGGTTTCTCCAGTATCAGCTCATGTGTTCCTCTTCTGGCTTTCTGTTCCCTCTATTTCTGGCATCTAGGGATTTCTCTTTCTTGAGAGCTAGAAGTTGAAAAATGGATATTTTCAAAGTTATTTTGAAGTCTAGAATTTCTGTGAGTTTGTAATGGAAGACCCCCCTTTTTTTTCCTTATAGCTTTTGGTCACAATGAAACCTTTCCAAACCCTTTGCATATGTTCTCTCTATCATCCTCACAAGAACTCTGTGACACAGGTGTTATTCATCAGCTTTCTTTCATGTGTTATGAGACTGGATCTTGGCACATCTAAGCTTTGTCCTAGATCAGATAGGTAGGAAATGGCCTTGGCAAGATTTGAACCCAGGTTTCTTTGATTCTACTTAATGTAGCATGTAGGACATTATGGTAACTCCTTTCCTCCCATTTTGTTATGAAAATCATAACATAATACATGTACAATCCATCCAGATTCTATAATTATCATTTTTCTTTATTTGCTTTATTATTATATCTATTTACTCATCCCTCTCTCTCTCTCTCTTTTTAAAGATTTATTTATTTACTTGAGAGAGAGCGAGCGGTGGGGGTGGGCAGAGAGAAGGAGAGAATCTCAGGCAGACTCCCCACTGGGTGTGGAACTTGATGTGGGGCTTAATCTCACTACCCTGAATTCATGACCTGAGCCCAAATCAAGAGTCAGATGCTTAACTGACTGAGCCACCCAGGCACCTCCCATTTACCCATCCTTGTATTCCCCTTTCTATCCATCTTACATTTTGATACATTTCAAAATAAGTTTCAGGCATTAGTATGCTCTGTCCCTAAACAGTTCAACATGCATATTGTTAACTAGAGTTAAATATGTGTTTATGGTTCTTTTATCCTCCTAGTTACAAATCAACCATCATTAGCTTTGTCATCCATGAGTTTTGATTAATGTATATACCTGTGTAATGCAAATCCATATCAAGATATAGAACCTTATCACCTCTGTAAGAAGTTCTCTCCTAACACTTAGTCAATCTCGGCACTCACCCAGAGACAAGCACTCTTTTTATGTCCCCGCCCTCCCCCACCCCATACTAGTTTTGCCTGTTCTAGAAATTCATGTAAATGGATTCTTACCAGATATACTTTCTTTGGCAAGTATTCTTTCATTCAGCATAACGATGTTGAGATTGAATTTGTGTCATGTGTGTGTGTTACCAATAGTGTGTTAACTTTTTTTTAAAGATTTTATTTATTTATTTGACAGACAGAGATCACAAGTAGGCAAAGAGACAGGCAGAGAGAGAGGAGCAAGCAGGCTCCCTGCTGAGCAGAGCTCGATGCCAGGACCCTGGGATCATGACCTGAGCTGAAGGCAGAGGCTTTAACCCACTGAGCCACCCAGGCGCCCCAGTGTGTTAACTTTTATTGCTGAGTTGTACCTCATTGTTTGGTCATAACACAGTTTATCCATTTTCCTATTGTTAGACACCTGAGCTGAAAGTGCAGAGAAAGAACTCATGGTTTTCTTAAAATGAGTAGATGACAAGTGAGGAGCAAAGAGTAGTAGCTAGAGGGATATTTAGGGGTCAGGAACTGTCTAATACACCGCAGCTGTATTCAGTGTTTGGAGGTCATGATAAAGTTATTTAAACATGGGTGCCTGGGTGGCTCAGCCGGTTGGGCATCTGCCTTCAGCTTGGATCGTGATTCCAGGGTCCTGGGATCTAGCCCCACACTGGCTCCCTACTCAGTGGGGAGCCTGCTTCTCCCTCTACCTCTCTCTCTCTGTGTCTCTCATGAATAAATAAGTAAAATCTTTTTTAAAAAGTTGCTTAAGGGGCGCTTGGGTGGCTCAGTGGGTTAAGCCTCTGCCTTCGCTTGGGTCATGACCTCAGGGTCCTGGGATTGAGCCCCGTGTTGGGTGCTCTGCTCAGGGGGGAGCCTGCTTCCCCCTCCCCCTCTGCCTACTTGTGATCTCTTTCTCTCTCAGTCAAATAAATAAATAAATAAATAAAATCTTAAAAAAATAGCTTAAATACTTTAATAAATACTGTTATTGTAACAGTTTCTTTTCTTTTCTCTTCTTTTCTTTCCTTTAAAGAGAGAGATAGAGAGAGCACCCATGCATGTGCACAAGTGGGTAGAGGGGAGGGGCAGAGGGAGAGGAGAGAGACTCTTAAGCTGACTCCAAGGTCAGTGCGGAGCCCTACACGGAGCTGGATCTCATGACCCTGAGATCATGACCTCAGTCGAAATCAAGAGTTGGACATTTACTGGACTGAGCCACCCAGGCAACCTGTTGTAACAGTTTCTGTGACATGGTGGGGAGAGTCACGTAGCAGCCAGATTATAGTTAGTTGAGAGAGGTGAGAAAGTGCAGAGATAGAACTCATGGTTTTCTTAAAATGAGTAGATGGAAAATGAGGAGCAAAGAGTAGTAGCTAGAGGGGTGTTCAGGGGTCAGAAACAGTACATATACCATATATAACATAAATAATATATAATATAAATATATTTAATAATATGTATGTTATAAATAATATATATATAAAATAAATATCTATAACATGTACACATATATTTATACATATATAAATTCAACCCAGATATGTATATATGTATAAACATAAATATATTTCTATTTAATGGGAATAACAGAAGCATGTTTTTACTGCGGGAGAGGGAAGAGAGAGGAGAGAAATGGGAATCCTGGCTTCTGGGGACTCCCATGGCTGCCCTCCTCTTGGCCCTGAGTGTCAGGTTCTGGGTGGAGCCCGTGGTCCCTGTGGCTGCTCTCTGGCTTCTACTGGCAGATTCTCAGGTCCTGAATCTTTCCCTCTGCCAATCTGATGTTCAGACTGACAACCGAAGGGACAGCGGAACTTGGTCTTGGCCATCTGTTCAGGCTGTTTATGTGCTGGGAGGGAGGGAATGCAGGTGTCACTGAGAGATGATAGTAGCTTTGCTGGGCAGCAGGGAGGAACCTACTCAGGATAATCAGGCCGTCTCTTGTGGTGATGTTTGCATGGACCTTGCCATGGGAGAAGGGCAAAGACTCCTTCCAGGTCAAAGAAGCTGTGGCTTGGGGAAGGGCTGATCCCTCCCTTGTGAGCTGTTGCTGGCTGGAGCGGTGGGGTGGGATCACCTGCTGACTGACATACAGCATTCCGGTGCAGGGGCTGACCCAGGGGCTTGCTTCTGTCCATGTTTGGTTCTCAAGATGATTTGTTGGATTGATAAAAGAAAATCTGCTTTTAAAATAACTCGGGCTTTATTCGGTGCGGCTAGGAGTGCTACCATTCTGGAGTGTTTAACAAGGACCAGGGAGTTCTTGTGACTCTTCCAATGATCGCTTTTTGGGAGAGATCAGGCATGTCATGAAGTGCTTTTCCCATTGGCTCTCAATACTGGACTTTTGTTGCTTTAAAAATTCTTTATTGATTTATATCAAACACATATATTTTCCTCTTTAAAAACTCAATTCTACGGAGGTATAATGATCATACCTAAAATGCACCTATTTCAAGAGTGTATTTTGGGGAGTTTTGACATATTTAAATATCAATGTAATGAATAATCAATGTATAGAACACTTCCATCTCCCCCAAAAGTTCCTTTGTTCCCCTTTCCAGTCAATCCTGCACGCCACCCCCAACTCCCCAAACCATGGATCTGCTGTCTCTTACTACAGATTAGATTTGTCTTTCTGGAGTTTCCTATAAATGCAATTATACTGTGTACTGTCTTTATATCTGACTTCTGTTGCACAGTGTAATATTTTCTAGATTCACCCATGTTGTTGAGTTCATCTGTGGTTCATTCCTGTTTATTTGAGTAATATTCCATTGTGTGTATAGATCCTAATTTGCCGAATAGATAATATGGACACTTGGTGCAAAGGTCATTACACAAGCGTTTCCTACCCTAATGCCTAACCGATCAGTTCCTTTTTACGGGCAAGCAATATGAGCAGCTTCTTGTATATCCTTTTGAGTTATTTTATGCACTTAAAAGCAGATATGTATGTGGGATCTTCCTCCAGTCCTTCAAGAAAAGTATCTAGGGGCGCCTGGGTGGCTCAGTGGGTTAAAGCCTCTGCTTTCGGCTCAGGTCGTGATCCCAGGGTCCTGGAATCGAGCCCCACATCAGGCTCTCTGCTCCGCGGAGAGCCTGCTTTCTCCTCTCTCTCCCTGCCTGCCTCTCTTGCCTACTTGTAATCTCTGTTTGTCAAATAAATGGATAAAATCTTAAAAAAAAAAGAAATGTATCTAATTCTGCTTGTGTGTATGTATAATCTTAGAAGTGGAATTATAAGAGTAAAAATTCACCAAAAAATCATATGCATGTAGTTTTGACAAATATTTCCAAATTACCCTCCACAGAGGTATTATAGATCCCCCCAACATTTTTCTGTTTTTATTTAGTTTTTGAAAAACTTAAACATACACTGGAGATGGACAAGACAAGGAACCTACCCTGGATTGGGTCTAAGGAGGTGCTTGGCCCACAGGAGCCCTGATTCCTGATTCTGGAAGGGGAAATGATTGGATCAGATGGGCAGCGCACGTGTGTGTGTTCGTGTGCATGTGTGTGTGTGTGTGTGTGTGTGTGTGTGAACAGTCCTCATCCTTGCTGCAGCCAGGGTGGATCTTGGAATATGCCAATCTCGTGTTTTTGCTCCAGTGGCTTGTTGGGGGAGCTCTTGGGGACAATCAGAAATTCTTACCTTGGCCTCTAAAGCCCAGAGTAGTGTGGCCCTGTTGTCCCCCAGACTCCTCTGAGGAGCTCTCCCTGGGTTGCCTGCACTCCAGCCCCCTGAGGTTTCAGTTCCTGTCTTTCTCCTTCCCAGCTCAAGCAGTTCTCCACATCAGGAGATGTGCCCCCATGCCCACATGCCCCTCAGCACGCTGGCTTCTCCTAGCTACCATAGATTTGTCCTTCAGGACTGACCTCCACCCAGGGCAGAGCCTCCTGGTACCATTCTGGAGTGTTTGTCATGATTTGTGTTTATATATTTCTCCAATTTGACCCCCTTAGTGTCTATTTCTCTCTTTATAAATGTCACACAGACAGGGATCATGTATGTTTTGTGCACCATTATATTCTCTGTGCTCTAAAGGAGACTAGCACAAAGTAGGTGCTTGGTAAAGTTTGTGAGGCATTTTGATAGCACACACATGTAGCTTGTAGTCAGAACTGGTGGAGAATTCTATTCCTGCATCTTGGCAAGTTACTAAAACTCTCTGAGCTGTAGTTACCCCATCTGATAAATGGGCATAATGAAATTGAGTCTCAGAGCAGTTGGGAGTACTTGGAAAATACTGGACAAATAGCAGGTGCCTGAGCCCTGGTAACTATCACAGCGGCATCTTTGATGCAAGCCCGTGAACACTCTTGTTCATGAGCAGCTTGTGCTTCCGGTGACCAGCGACAGCTGGCCTCAATGTCTGTGGTCAAGCTGGACCACAGGTGGGGGTTCGGTGCCTCCGTGCCCCAGGAGGTGAGAGTGATGTTGGAGCTGGGGCTTGAGGAGGTCACTGTGCCATTTGGCAGCTGCCACCAAGACCTTGGAGGGAAGATAGCCCTGGGGCACCTCCAGTCACTGGCTACTGACAGGGAGTGGAAGGGAGCAGCAGGGAGCCATGGGAACAGAGGAGGGCGGGGAAGCCAGGTGGTCCCAGGAAGCTGCAGGCTTGCTGGCAGGCGGGAAAGAAGCTGATGAGAATGTCAGGGCTCTGGAGGGGATAGGGTTTCTGCCGCCTCCAGCTGCCCTAAGCTGCCTCTGCTGTTTTCCAGAGGGACCCAATTACAACCCCCTTGTGGAGCCAGGGCTGCCAGAGATCCCACAGAGATAGGAGGCGGCTCTCAGCAGGGCGGCAGGGACCTTTTAAGCTCCCCTAACCATACACCTGTTCCTGATCATCTAGGATTTGGGGCCCAGTTTGGGGAAGATGTTAGGACTTCTGAACAGGGTCCCTCAGATCTCCACAGAGCCTCAGGCTTTCAAAGTGTTCTCATAAGCACCAACTCATTTGATCTTCTTCACAGCTTGGGAGCTGCCTGAAAGGGATTGTTGGCTTTTTTGGACAGGGTCCCTGTGGTCCAGAGAGAGGGAAGCTAGTTGGCTATGGTCACCTGGCAAGCAAATGACCTAGGATTTCTGTCTCTACGAGTCTCTTCCTTGTGCCACTGGATATCCAGCCAACATATAGCAAGGATCTCCAGCTTGCCATAGGCCCCACCATACCCCACTGGCACACATCATATCCCTTATAGTGTTACCTGACTGGTCCTGGAAGAAATTTGAACAGCAGCTTCTGCCCAGCATGCACTGTGTGCTCAGTTTTGTCCTGGGTGCTGGATGGGTGCTGGAGGATACGAAGGAAGGTGTAGTGTTCTGTGCCCCCAAGGAATGGATGGCCAGACACGCCCTCTGGGAGAGCTGTGTATAATGTTGGGTATTCTCTTAGGAGGCCATGTGATGTCCGGCCTGAGGATGATGAGTTGGGCCTTGAGCTGGGCCTCGATGGGGGATTTGGTTAGGTTGGGAGAAGGAAAGGCCTTCCAGTGGGAAGCCTATACTAGCAAGTATGGGAGGCAAGAAGGAATTGGGGTATCACAGGATAGGGAGATGGTTTTTCTGTGTAGAGTGAAGGGAAGTTTGGAATTTAGATGGTTTTGAATCCATTCATACCACAAATGTTTCCTGAGAACCTACTGTGTGTTATATGTCTACTGGGCACTTTACGTACCTTATCTAATTTCATCCTCTGTATAGCCTTGGAGATAGATTTTTTTCTCATTTCACAGATAGATAAGTATGAGTATAGAGATGAGGTATCAGGAAGTTAAATGATTTGCCCAAGCCCCATCTGAGTCTAAAACCCATGTTTTAGGCTTCTGGGGGAAGGTAAGTTTGGGTATATGTGAAGGTAGGTGGTAGGAACAGTGTGAGTAAAGACAAGGAGGCAGCACCACGTTGGCTGTGCAGGTAGTCAGTGAGGTAAAAAGTTTGATTCATGCACAACTTCCTGTTTGGGCCCTGATCCCTCTGTCAAGGGCCTTGTTTGGCCCACTCAGTGGTCCAGCTGCCTAATGTACCTGTCTCCTCCAACAAGTGACGTCACCAGCTGGCACCCTCCACAGACTTTCTGCTACTGCCAGTCTTTTGTTGCCCCCACCTAAATGTCACCCCTACCCTCCCTGCCCATCCAAATCCCGCATGCCCCTTAGGGCTCCACTGGAAATTTCAGCTCCTCCTGGAAGCCCTCTCTGACCTTGGCTATAATCTCTTTCTCTCCTCTGAACTCTGAACCTCTTGTCCTGCTTCTTAGCTGAGGGTGCTCAGGAGCCTCTCTGAAGTCTGTCATATCTTCCCAGTCCATAAGCTCCCCATGTTCTGCCAGGGGCCACAACCCCAGTCCCTTCTCGGCAATTCCCACACACCTCACAGACAGTGGCAGACTGTTGATAAGGCGTCTGTTGTGGGTCGGGCAAAGGGGCAGGCCCTTCCCACAAATTTCCCAATTTAGTCTTTACAGCAAGCCCTGGATCTCGACTAGCCCCGAGTGCAGAGGTGGCTTGAACAAGGTCCCCGCTCACAGGCTCCCACAGTGAGAGATGTGAGTGCAAGAGAATGGGGGCCCTTGAGGCGGCTAGCCCCTTGCATGTGCCTTAGAGCACACCCTTCTTACTTTTCCACTTTTTGTTTTGCATGGTGATGGTGATGGTGTGTGTGTGTGTGTGTGTGTGTGTGTGTGTGGTGGGGGGGGCAGTGTTGCCATAAACCCATCTCTACCTTTAATCAATTTCCATTTGGCGAGTGAGCCTGGGTGGCCTTCGTTTATGATGTTACTCTCCTCTTGGGGTCAAGATAACCCATGGGGTGAAGATGAGGGCATTGTGGGGGTCTTTCACCAAACCCAGCTGCTCATGGCTCAGCCCACGGAAGCCCTGAGGCTTCCGTCCTCCTGCTCAGGAGGGATGAAGCAGCCTGGAGGCAGGCAGCAGAAAAGGAATGCAGCCTTCTAGCAGGCTCCTCGACAGAACATCTCTGGGAGGCTTCTCAGCCCTTCCATACTGTTGCTCTGTTGGGGAAGCCAGGGATTAGGGGCCTAATTCCTCGGAGAATCCTGTTTTTTTAAGCTTCACACGCATCGCTCTTTAGGAAAGGCCCCTCATCTAATTAGCCTGAGTCAACAGCTCCATTTATTTGGACACGTGATGTTATGAATGGGCTGCTGCTGGTGTGTTTTTGTACTGCATATCTGGGCTGCCCCTCCAGGATGGCATCGGGAAGGAGGCGCAGTGGGCCACCAGGCCAGTGTGAGTCTAGCCTGAGAGGGGCTCCAGCGGGGGCCTGAAGGGAAACCCCAGGCCTGCTCGCCAGGTGGGAACTGCTCCCTCTTGGATTTCATAACAAGAACGTGACCCATAGAGTGTCCACAGACCCAGCTTCCTCTCCTGTTGGTGTTCCTGAACCAAAATAAAAGGGGGATTAGGGGCCCTTTAACTGGAACTCCTTCCTTTGTCCCCAGTCAGAATCAAAAGGGACTTCTACAAGGGGCTTTTGATGACCTCAGGCCCTTTACCACATCCATAAGTACCCAGGATTTTGGAGAAAAAAATGAGTACCAATAGTTACTATTTATTAAGCATTTACTATGTGCAGTGTGCTAAGCATATTGTACAATAAATCACATAAACACATATACTTTTTTTTCCTCTCTCTCTGTCCCCTCACACTGTTAGCCTTATCTTACGTAGGGACGGTGCAAGCCCTTCTCCTCTGCCGCACTCCAACCTCTCCCCACCTCTCTCTCTTCTCCTTGAACTTTGCTGTTTATCCTTCCAGATTCTTCTCTATGCATTTACATACATAGGTATCATATGTCATTTCTAACCGTAAAGACAACTCCCATTCCCAGCAGGTCACAGACTTGGTCTCAGCGAATTGTCGCGCATCTTACCTGTTCCTCTTCTCACTGCTTCTTCTCCATGCTTTTGTTATTTGTGGCAAATGGGTAAGTCGTTGTGGGCATTTGATCCAGGAAGTAACCCTGAATAAATGGGACAGGAGCTCTGCCTTGCTGCCTCCTTCTTGTCCCCTGAACTACCGCCAACCTCACTGTTACACCTAGACCGCTTTCTGCTTTGTGCACACCAGAGCCAAATGGAAGCAAGAAGCATTGTCACCCTTTCCCCAGAATAGGGCTGATCAGCGCACACACACCCCAGACCACAGAGTGCTTGCAACAGAAGGTTAATCCCTCTTTGGACAAATAGAACATTGCTGTGAACAGCCGCAGCTTAGCTGAGTTCCGCGCACTTACCACGCGTGGGGAGTCTGGGAGGGCAGCTGCTCTTTGCCTGCTCCTGCCTGGGAGGTAAACCCAGTGGGAGGACTGGACTCCCAAATGTTGGCCTCTTTTAGTGGGGGTTCATGGCCAGGAACTGCTGTGTGTGTAAGACACTGAAAGGAATTCTCACAATTGATGTAGGCTGGAAAAGCAGAGGCCAGAAGAGGCAGGAGTCAAACAGACATTATTTGCTGGATAAAAAAAACAAAACAAAACAAATTCCAGTGCTGGGCCTGGAAGCTTCTTGAAAAAAGGTAATGGGACCTTTTTTCCTGTTGAACTTTCAAACCTTACTGACCCTGCACTTTGTGCTCTGGAGTTTATCAGGGAAACCAGGGGCCAGGAGTGTAGCACGACTAAAGTTACTAGGGCAAAGCTGCAGGCAGGTCAGCCCTCCACAGGGGAGTCCCAAGGGCCTGCGGGCAGCAACTGCCACCAAGAACTTCTAAGGCCAAGAAAGGGAAGCCCTGAAAGCAAACATCCCCGCACGGTCCCAGGCAAATGTGTTCCTCATCAAGGCAGATACAAACAAAGTTTATTAAAAAGCCTTCTAAAGGACATTCCAAATCACCAGCAGGCCTCTGTGAGGTGACCGTCCATTCTCCTGCAGACTCTCATTCCAGCCTCATTGGAGGTTTTCAAACACCAAGTCACCAATGTGTCCAGGAAGGAAAATAAACAGGGGGCTCCAGTGGGCGGCCCTGTGGCTCACGGTGACCTGGCTCTCAGTGCCGGCCTGCACTCTTTGACACCACAGCCGGCAAGGCTGATAGGAATGACCCGGGAGTGGAGTACAAACAGGGCAGTGAGGTCTCTTGGCCTGTGGGGTGGGCGCTTCCCAACATGCCCTAATGGCAGCCCACCAGGTAGAGGAAGGGCCCCTGTGGTTGCAAAAATGGCAGCTTGGTATAGTGGCATGAACTCTGGACTGGGCAAGTCACACGCCTTTTGTGTTCTGAGAGGAGAGGAGACTGGAAGTTTCCTCATCTGTAAAATTGTTGATTTTTCTCAGCAGGTGGGAGTGGAGTTGCTCTCATTAAAGGAGGTGCTGGAGGTCTCAGAGCCAGTCTGCATGTGTCCCAAGCATGTCAGGGTGCCCCACAGACACCTGGGCCCTGGGCAGCACAGTTGGACAGTCCCCCCTCCTGGTATGGAAGCTACAAGTCTGTGATTTTACAATAATCTGAATAAACACATGGGCCAGTAAGCAAGTTGTGAACTGTAGCGTATTGCAATACTAGGACAAGGGTCAGGGGAGAATTCTGTCTCTACATTCAGATAGGCCTGCATTGCCACCACCTGCTTGTGTCACTTGGGCAACTTCATTGCCTAAGTTTCCAGAACCCAGAAGAGAAGATCAGAGTAGTTGCTGTTGCTGTGAGCAACAGCAGATGCTGTGATGCTGTGAGCAGCTGTGCTGAAGTCTAAACCATTAGCGAAGAGTCAGATACGTAGTTGGTACTTACTAAGTAATAGCTACTGTTATTTTTACTTCTTGGGCATGTCCAACGGCCCTTGCCCTGTTCTACATTCTGAGGAGATCAGGGGGTATCCAGAGAATAAAGGAGGGGAGGAGGAAGAGAGAGTGGGCCTGTGGAAGGTAGAAAGAACTTTGCTACTGATAAAATTATACTTTTGATGATTTATTGAGAACTTTCTGGGGGTGGGCACTGTGTATGGAGATTATAGTAAGTCCCTTCCATGATAATTTCACACCGCATGTTACTACTGTACTTTTCCCCCTCTCATAGGGGAGGAAACTGAGACTGAGAAAGCTTCAGTGATTGCCCAAATCCCAAGGCCTATGCCATAGATGAGTATTTGTATCCCCATCCTCAAATTCATATGTTGAAAACCTAATTCCCAATGTGATGGTGTGAGGAGGTGGGGTGTTTGGGAAGTGATGAGGTCATGGGGGCAGAGAGCTCCCTTGTCCCTTTTGCCACTTAAGGACACATAATAAGGCACAGGTCAGGAACCAGGAAGATGGCTCACACCAGACACCAGATCTGTTCGTGTGCCTTGATGTTGGACTTCCTAGCCTCCAGAACTGGGAGATACCTTTGTTGTTTATAAGGTGCCCATTTGATGATGTTTTGTTATAGCAGCCCGAAGAGAGAGAGCTAGGACTCAGGCTGTCTGATTCCCAAGCCTGTGCTCTCAGCCTCTAAGGATTACAGATCCCTGATTCTGAGGCAAGGGGTACCCTCCTCCTCTCACAGACGGTTGTTTTGAAACACAAGAGCCCAACCAGAGCCTACAACTGTGATGCTTGAGAAACCCTTCCAGTCACGACGTCGTGTACAAGGCCAGGAATGATTTCACCAGTTTTGGCAACACTAGCTTTCCTGGTTCTCAACTAGTGAGTCTCACCCCTGGTTGCACATTAACATCACCTGGGGCTATGAAAAATCCACGCCACAAAGGCCACCCAGACCAATTATATCAGTGTCTGTGGGCAGGGCCAGGCTTCAGTATCCTGTTAAGGTCCCTGGTGATTCCAGAGAGCACCCAGGCCAGAGAACCCCTGTGAGGGGCAATTGCAGATTTTGAAGCCCTTGTTCCCTTCCACTGAGAGGCTGGGAGTAGAGGAGTTTTGAGGCAGGAAGGGGGCACGAGTAGGGAGGCAGTAAAGGGGAGAGATGAAGGGCTGACAAAGAATGTGGTATGGGTCCTGAGGCTCAGAAAGGTTAAGTAACTGGATTCAGGGTGCGCACAGGGAAAATGGCAGAGCTAGAAATCATACCGCTGAAGGGGTGGCAAAATGATAGAAATCTCTCGTAACTGGGGAGATCCCAAAGGTTATTCAGTGTTAGAGTTCCTCAAGACCTACTTCTGCATCCAATTCTCTCATCAATTCATCCTTTCCACCCAATCAGACTCATCCAGGCTGAGCTTCCATTGTCAACTGACTGCCGAATGTCTGTTTTCAGACCAGAGTGTTCCTTGGAACCCTAACCTATGATGCAGTAATTCATCTGATATTTCTTTTATTTTTAAAATTATTTTAAAGATTTTATTTATTTGAGAGAGAGAGAGAGCACACAAGAAGTGGGGTGGGGGGAAGAGGCAGAGGGAGAAGCAGACTGACCAGGGAGCCTAACCCAGGGCTCGATCCCAGGACCCCGAGATCATGACCTGGGTTGAAGGGAGATGCTTACTCAACCGAGTCACCCAGATGCCCTCTGACATCTCTTTTAGATGACTCCAAGGCATCCAGGATTTTGCATGCCCAAGACTAAACTCAGACATGTGTACCTTCTGCAGGTTCCAACACCGATGACTGGCACCAGAGTTGAGCAGGACTGTTCCCTCATTCCCCGCCCATGTGCATCACCAACGTTCTCCGTCCGAGCTTCCCGGTACCTGTACATCCTGTCTTCTCTCCACCTCTGTTGCTATCCCTTTAACCAAGCTACCATCATCTTTGGTGACTTACTCTTTTTATTTTTGGTAATTTATTCTTGCCGGTATGACTATTTATGGCTGCCCTTCCACTAGTTTACACACTGTGTAAGGGGAGGAACTAGGTGTTTTTTGCTTTTTTTTTTGGTTTGTTTGTTTTTAATGAATTTTGTCTCCCCAGGACCAAACACCTCACCTTGTCCTTGCAACTTACTTGGTCCTCAATAAGCATTTGTTGAATACCCAAGTGAGTGAATAACTAACTTCCTTTCTTTCTTTCTTTTTGAAAAACTTTATTTTAAACTTTAAATTCATTCCGAGTGCTGTCACTATAATGGCTGTTCCATTAGAGGTTGCTGCTTTTTAGGCTGAAAGCTGGGATGATGTGCTCGGATGACTCTGCATTCCATGAGGTCTGGGGGCAAAGAGAGCTTGTCTATGGAGACTGAACAGAGGATCTGAGGGACCATGGATTCTGAGATGAGATACAGCTACACCATAGGGCAGGTCAGTGCGCACATACACACACACACACACACACACACACACACAGGCTTGTATCCATTCCTGGTCAACTCTGGTCTGCTTACTCCACAGACATTACCTTTATTTGGAGAATCAATTATGAAATCAATCCCTCACTATTTCTCCAATAATGTAGCTAATAAAAAGAAAAGCTATTTTGATGGTGTCTGGTTTTCAGCTAAAAGGAGGGTCAGAACAGCAATTTTATCAGCTGCCCTTTGAAAGTGCTTCTCTTGGTCACAGCAGTTCACAGGGGGAAACTCAATGACTCTAACCCTGTTCTTGATATTGGCTCTTGCCTGAGGTGACAGATTATGTTACTTCTGGACCAGGACATCTGTGGGTAGACATCAAGGTCAAGTCAAGGTTACACCCTGCTGGCTCTGTCATCAGAACATGGTCCAGCTCTCCCCCATTGTCTGATACAGTGAAACACCAGTCAAAATAGCATGTCTCTGAGATTCAGACAGAAGTGGGCCATGGGAGGTAGCTCCAGGCCCTGGACTCTTGGTGCAAGCTCCTCTTTCAGAAACTCATTAACATAGATTGTTCTCCAAGAAAAATGTCCCAGCTTCATGGTGGCAACTGTGACTATTGTTCTTGCCCTCAGTAGATGGAAAAGTCCTTAAGGGAAGTAACCATGGTCTTTCCACTCCCCACCCTCACAGTCTGAACCCTTATGGTGCTTAGGATTTCCTTGGGTGGCAGGAGAGATAGAGCCATGAGACTGTCAGACATTAAGTAATGGAGTCAGAGACTAAGCCTGCCTCTGGACCTGACACTTCCTGGCTGAGAGCTTTGGGCAAGTTACTTAACATCACCCAGCTCCAGTTTTCTCACGCATAACCGTAGTTGTACTACTTGCATAAGGTTTTTTTTTTCCCCCCCAAGCAACATTCAATGAGATAATGCATATAAGGCACAAAAAATGCCACTTTTGGAATGAATAAGGGTGGGGGTGCTCCTTCTTGGGTGAGGGGGTCACGGGAGATGCTGGCACACACTGGAACCCATTGAAGGTGAGGTCTCAGGCCTTCTAAGTTCACTATTCCTTTGGATCTGATTTCTAAAAATAGAAAATAGAGATCGTTGCCTTTGACTGCCAAGGCCCAGCTATAGTACTCATGTATTTTGTAGATTAAATGTCATCAGAAGACAGAACAGATTGCAATGCCCCCAGCCAGCGGTTCCTTTATTCATGTGTGTATCACAGACATCAGTAGTTGATTTTATTTGTTCCTCTCACTGACCCTTTTTATTTAAGTATATATTTTGGGAACACTTAATCCATCAAAGAAGCATTTAAAAGAAACTCATCAATTATTCTTGGGCACCAAAGAATAATTACTAAATAAAAGCACAATGCCTCACTTTCTTAGATTAAAACGTCAACCATCCTGCTTTGATGTGCTAACAATCCCTAATAAAGGTCAGGAAAGCAGTGACCGCCTCAGCAAGAGCTTTAAAGAGGTTCTGTGCATAGCCAGGGCCTACAGTCACTGGTCTGAACAGAGCTGGGAGAGACCCCCTCTGACAGAGAAGCCCAGGGTGTGGGGTATGTGAGGCTTAAATGACCTCTGCTGATTTATGGCTGCCATCTTGTGGCAGTTGCTCTAACGTGAGTCAGCCTGTAGGTAATGGGTTTCCTAAGTTCTCTAAAGACGTGCTCCCCTGTGATTTATATAGTACTTGCAAAAGTACGTTTGCAAGGGGGGCTCTGGGGTCCTAACTCCAACTGTAGGAAAAGTGAAATGAACGAGAATGGATCTTCTGCAAATGGGACATCCAAGCCAGCGGTGGGTGGCAGGTGTTTAGGTGGTATGTCTGGGGCAGTGTGGTGCCAGGACAATGGTGACAGCTGCCATTTATCGAGCATTTACTATGTGCTACATTTGGCTTAGCACGTCCCGTATATTATTTCATTTAATACTGACAACAACCCTCTGAGCTAAGCTCTACTATCTCCCTATTTTATAGATGAAGAAACTAAGGCATGGAGAGGTTCAGGCACTTGCCAAAAGTTACAGAGCTAGTGTGTGGTAGAGCTGGGACTCAAAATAAGGTCTTTCTGACTCCAAAGCATGTACTCTAAACCTCCCTGTGCAGTCATGGGCAGGCTGTAGAGCCATAAATACCTGGGAGTCTGTCTTGGCTCAGCTATCTGGATAATGAGAGCTTGGCTTAGTTACTTAGCCTCTTCCACTCTGTTTCTCCCTCTGCAGAATGAAGCTTCCTCACAGGTTAATTGCAAGAATTAACTGGGATAATTGACGGAGTTAGCATGGTGCCTGGCACAGGTGAGGGGTCAGTAATGTGGGTTTCTTCCTTTTGCCCTTGGGCAGGGAGAAATGGGAGGGCCACCTCTCTAGTTGTCCTCTTACCATTTCAGCCTCCTCTACTTCCATTAGGCTGCAGGACCCTTTCCACCAATACCAGAAGATCTTTGATTCCTGACAGTTTAATCCATTTCTCAGTTTAGCCATCTTGGCTGCATAGGAAAGGCAACACTGGACATGTAAAGAGCCTTTGAATAGAATTTTAGAGATCTTGGTAGTTCAGCCCCTGGTCTGTGACTTGGACAACTTCTGTCTCTCTGGGCCTCAGTTTCCCTACCAGTAAAATGTAGGATTTGTCCAAAGATAGGACCAATGTGCCTATGTAGTCCACATGCAGGCACTCCCTAGTTCTGGACCTACTAGAGACATGATTAATCAATTGCAGCATCTTTGTCACATCCTGGATGTGGCCGCAGAGCCTTCCCCGACACATGGAGGCAATCGCCGTCAACCAGTTAGAGTTAAAATGCTAGTTACAACCTCCTGGGTATTCCTGACAATTTATCATGTTAAGCATCCTTCTGGTTCTGACTATGCCATCTGAATCTTTGATGTGATGAGGGGCTATGCAGAGTGCAATCATCTGAAATGAGGAGGGTGGATTCTAGCTTTAGCCTCATCACCTAGCAGCTGCATGACCTTGGCATGTTGCTTACACCCTCTGAACCCTATTTCTAATTTGTAAAAACAAAATCTTAACATACGCTCTGGCCATTGGCATTATTATGAGTCTGACATCACCATAACCTCCCTGAATGCAGGGCTCAGGTCCCCATCAGCACTGTACCCCCGTGCCTGGAAGAGTCAGGTCCAGAGCAGGCTTTCCATGAATTTTTGTTGAATGGAAACATGATAAAATATGAAACTTACAGAAATGGAAGGAACTACAGCCTGGTGAAACACATCTCTAGAGAAGCAATTCTCAGTTGCGTAGAGCATGAGATGGGTCAGGGAGCCCTTTCAGCATGCAGATTCCTGGGCCCTACCAGGAAACTGATCCAGCATGCATGGAGTGGGACCCAGGAATCCACAGGTTTAACCAGATTTCCTGAGGATTCAGCTGCAGGTGGTCTGGTGCCCACTCAGGGAGAAATAGAGCTCCCCAGCTGGGAGGTTCTAGTAGAAGTTAAGATAAACAGAGAGACCTTGGTTTGCTGTCCATTGTTCTCTAGGAGTTGAGCTCCACCTTGGAGTTCCCAGAGCCACAGCCTTTGTGAGGGAGTCACCTGGAAGGACAGTTCCCTCCAGCCCTCATTGCTGCCACAGAGGCCCGGTCCTCAGGTGACTCATGCTCATTTGGTTTCTGTGCTCTCACCTGTGAAGGTACATAGGAAGCAGCCAGATCAGGGGCATTTCCCCTTTATCTCAAGTCAAATGGGAGTGATGGGGGTCTAGGTTGCCAGTGCTGCCCATCACCAGTTATCCCCTGTGGGTCATGTGTTGCTCTCCTCAGCTCCATCCTGAAGTCTCAGACCAGGATCCTTCAGGAAGGGCAACAGGAAGCAGGTTGGCTGGGGCTCAGCCTGGTACTCTGGTTGAGGTGGTGGTATGTATGTATGTGAGAGAGAGGGAGAGAGAGAGAGTGTATGTGTGTCCTGATGTTGGCTATCTACATAGTTCCCAAAGCAACTGAGTGGAAAGTGACAGTCAAATATTTGGGATTTTTTAGGGGCGCCTGGGTGGCTCAGTTGTTAAGCATCTGCCTTCAGCTCAGTTCATGATCCCGGGGGCCTGGGTTCAAGCCCCACATCGGGCTCCATGCTCCTCGGGAAGCCTGCTTCTCCCTCTCCCACTCCCCCTGCTTGTGTTCCCTCTCTTGCTGTGTCTCTGTCAAATAAATAAATAAAATCTTTAAAAAAACATTTTGGGATTTTCTTTTGCATGTTGCTAGACATAGAGATTTTTGCAAACACCCATGTAAATGTTTCATCCTTAGGTGCCAGGGCAATAATGCAACTTGCAAGTAGATGACTGTTAAAGCATATTTTGGGGGTTGCCTGGGTGGCTCAGTCAGTTAAGTGTCTGACTCTTGATTTCGGCTCAGGTCATGCTCTCAAGGTCATGAGATTGTGCCCTGCTTTAGGCTCCACACTGGGCATGGAGCCTGCTCAAGATTCAGTTTCTTTCTCCCTCTCCCTCTGCTCCCATGCACTCTCTCTCTCTCTAAAAAAAATGAATAAAAATTTAAAAAACAAACCTACTTTTGGATGATATTATTTGACTTCACAGTCATATTCATCACTGTTGTCATCATCATCATTCAGACTGAATTCATGAATTCTTAAGAGAGAGTTGAACTTTGAGCTCTTATTAAAAATTCAAAATAAATTCAATTAAAAAATTATGATTCTAGGGGCTCCTGGGTGGCTCAGTGGATTAAGTCTCTGCCTTCTGCCCAGATCATGATCTCAGGGTCCTGAGATTGAGGCCCACATCAGGCCCTCTGCTCAGTGGGGAGCCTGCTTCCCCCTCTCTCTCTGCCTGCTGCTCTGCCTACTTGTGATCTCTCTCCCTCTGTCAAATAAATAAATAAAATCTTTAAAAAAATTATGATTCTTTCCAAACCTCCCAGAGGCTTTTCCCCACAGCTAACAAGTTCTATTAACTTCATGGGCTTCTTCTAAGGATTAAACAAGTTAATATGTGAAATGTGCTTACAACAGTGCCTGATAAATTCTCATAAAATGATGCCCATTTTTCTTTACTACAACTACTAGTACTACCACTGATACTATATTACCACTACTACTACCACAACTGATACAGTACTGTTATCATAAGTCCCACTGGAACAACCTCTTAATTATCCCAAACCAATGGAGAATTGGGGTTCTCCAACCAATGGGATGTCCCACAAATATTAACTTCTCAGTTAATTGAAATCTTATACTTTAAAGGAAAAGATCTTTGTACTATTAGTCACTTGGGCCATGGAGGCCATGTTGGACTCTTTGCCTTTATAACTAAAGGTCCATGGCACAGCCTAGTTTTTCCCTGGTTTATTGGGTTCAGAATGCAAAACACCAGCTGGAGATTGTCAGACCTTTTTATGGCTGACAGCAAGTGCTTCTTGAGTTCTTTTTCTCCTTGTTTTTTATGGTGCCCCTTCCCTGTTCTGATATTCAACTGTTTCTGCTTCAGAGACTCTTCTCTACTCTTCCTTCTAACTTGTTGCACCAAATCTGTCAGGCCTTGGGTATAATAAGACAGATAATGCTGATAAAACTGTATAAAAAATGAGCATATCCGGGCACCTGGCTGGCTCAGTCAGTGGAGTGCATGACTCTTGATCTCAGGTTTGTGGGTTCAAGCCCCACATTGGGTGTAGAGATTACTTAAAAAAAATAATATCTTAAAAAAAGAGTATATCCAATGCCAGAAGTCTGCTTTTACTTAATCCTAGGTTGTTAGTGATGTTCTGGAGAGTTATGATTGTCATAACTTCCAGAGGAGTGCAGTGTGTACTATCAGGACATTACCTTCCAGTAGGACATAGAAGACAGAATCTGGAGTAAGAACCAGTTATGCTCACTGTCCCTGATCAACACCTGGACCAGTCAGAGACTCTAACCAGCCTCCTTACTTGGGCTCCCTGCTGTCCTAGCTTGCTCAGCCTTGTCCTAGAAGTGAAACCAGATGGCTAGGGTGGGTAGTACGGGAGACCCACAAAAAGACCCTAGGGAAAACTGAGCTCCTGGTCCCACCCACTGCCCCAAACTGCTTCTGAATTGGTTCAGCCATGAACAAACCCAAAAATTCCTTTTATCTCCCAATCACCAAGAATTTGATCCTTTATTTAGTCCCAAAACTTGGAAACTAATCTTTTATTTATCTCTACCGTAATCCCACTTCAAGCTGTGTATGGAATACACTGCTTGGGAACAAACCTCTAGGATTTCAGAAAGACCCTCAGTCAGGGAAGCGCAAGGGCTTACGGGGGAAAGTAAAACCAGGGCCAGGATGTTTGGTTCCATGTGCGAATTGGAGGAATCACCCACAGTTCTTCTGGGCTTGTGTGATGGAGAATGAGCCACAGGCAAATTCCCTAATCACCAAACCACAGTAGAGGGCAGGGAAATGGGCAGTATGATGTCAGGCCCCGGCAAGGCCAGCTATTTGAAACAATTTCCCAGCTAGGCCCTGAAGCCAGGGCAAAGACTCCCTGAAAGGCTGCTTGGAGCATGCTGAGTGGTTCCAGACAGCCGGTGTCAACCCTGGTTCTCCATCTCTCTGTGCATCAGAAGTCAAACGAGGAGGGGGGGTAGGGGGTTCCACTCCCCACCCATCCATCCTCAGCAGGCCACCTCCCACTGGGGCCCTGAGCGGAACGCCTTCCAGACCACCACCTCTGCCCTCTTTCACTTATTCTTGTATTCTGTATGAATTTCCTGAGTGCCTGCCATGTGCCAGACCCAAGGCTGGAGCCAGCCATTCAATGGAACGGCACACCGTCCCTGCCCTCCCAGAATGTATAGAGCCAGTGGGGAAAGCAATCAGATGCTGGGCAGTCATTTCATGAAAATTATGATGGAAAGGGTTTGGGAGTTCATAATTGCAGAAGGAAATTAGCACAGGTGGTCAGAGTCAGTTAGCTGACTGTAGGAGGATGAGCAGAAGTTAACAAGTTGCAGAGTTGGGGTGTCAAGGAGTGTATTCACACACTTGCTTTGGCTTTCCAGCTTCTTCATGCATCTCTCCAAACTTTAGTTCCCAACTCAGGCCTCAGGGACACTGAGCATGCATTCAGAACTCCATTTCTGGACCTGCCTCTGGGCGCCAGACCCAGTCATCTGCCCCCAGAACCAGCCAGCTGGTGTGTCCTTCCCCAAGCCCCCTTCTGGGGAGGCAGCTGCCACCAGCTCACTTTCTTATGTACTCACACGTCACTGATTCACAGGCCCAGTCAGCTCGATTCCACGGGGCTTTCCTAGCACCTGCTGGCTCCCAGGAGAGGCGGCTCACTTTGTTCATGTGTTCTCTCCCTCAAAGTTTGCTTCACCAACATTCCCTCCACCAGGAACAGGCCTTGTGCTGGGCCTGGCTGAGTGGGAAAGGGGAGCCCGAAAAAGGGCCATGGGGAAGGCTTGTATGGAATACACTGGGAATACATTCAGGGAAGGCTTTCTGGGAGAGGCAGGCTGAATGGGAATTTGCCAGGTGAGATTGGCCTACTTTCCCATATTCTGTCTCTTTTGTTCTCTCCCATGCCTTTTTCCCCCTTTACTCTGGCCTATCATGGATGTCTCCCAGCTTTAGCCTGAAGGAATCTAGCCTTACACCTGACCATTTGACAGATGGGGATAGTGAGATCCCAAGACTGGGAGGGATTTTCACAGAGTCATGCAGCTCAAGGAAATATGATGTATTGTTCCAGAGTCTCTGTGCTTGAGACTTATTCCTTCCTAGCTATAAAGGCTGTCTTCAAAATTGACACCAGTTCTCTCCTCTGGGTATACCTCACCCTGTCCCTTCAGGGTGATTGTCTGATTCTCTCTAGGGAGTGATTTTCACAAGTCTCAATGCCTTCCTGCTTTTGGACAGATGAGCCTGCCAAGGATGTGTCCTAGGATTCTCACCAGACCATCTCCAAGGAGGGGCCTCTGGGCTGCTGTTCTTCTAGACCTCACCTGAAACAGTGAAGCTTCACTATTAAAAGTAGGAAACTTTGGTGACCCCATTTTATTTTACTTTTTTTTAAAGATTTTATTTATTTATTTGACAGACAGAGATCACAAGTAGGCAAGAGAGGCAGGCAGGGAGAGAGGAGGAAGCAGGCTCCCCGCCGAGCAGAGAGCCTGATGTGGAGCTCGATCCCAGGGCCCGGAGATCATGACCTGAGCTGAAGGCAGAGGCTTAGCCCACTGAGCCACCCAGGTGCCCCATGGGGACCCCATTTTAATATCCTGTGAGCTCTGTTTTCTCATCTATAAACTCAGGATAACAATAGGGGTAGTGGCAGCTTGAATGAAATAAATAAAATCTCAAATAAATAAAATAAAAAAGAAAACCATAAAGAAGAGAAAATACATCTTCGGTACTGTGCTGTATTTCTTGAAAAAATCCACATGTAAGTGGACTTACACAGTTCAAACCCATGTTGTTCAAGGGTCAACTGTATATTTATATATATTTTTTCTTTACTCATTCATCTATTGACGGACACTTAGGTTGTTTCCATATTTTACCTACTGCAAATAATGCTGCCATGAACATGGAAGTGCAGATGACTTTTTGAATTAGTGTATTTGTTTCCTTTGGGAAACAAATACCCAGAAGTGGGATTGCTGGATCATTCGGTAGTTCTATTTCCAATTTTTTGAGGAGTTGCATATTATTTTCCATAGTGGTTGCACCAATTTACATTCCCATCAACAGTACACAAGAGTTCCTTTTTCTCTACATCCTTGCCAATACTTGCTATCACTCTTCTTTTTGATAATAGCCATTCCAACAGGTGTGGGATGATAGCTCATTGTAGTTTTAATTTGCATTTCCCTGATGATTAGTGATGTTGAGCATCTTTTCATGTACCTCTTGGCCATCCATATGTCTTCTTTGGAAAAATATCTGTCCAGGTCCTCTGTCCACTTTTAAATCAAGTTGCTTTTGCTCACTATTTGCTATTGAGTTGTGTGAGTTCTTCACATATTTTGGATATTAACCTCTTATCAGATATGCGATTTGCAAATATTTTCTCCTATTCTATAGGTTGGCTTTTCACTTTGTTAATGGTTTTCCTTGCTGTGCAGAAGGTTCTTAGTTTCATGTAGTCCCACTTGTTTATCTTTGTTTTTATTGTCTTTTGCTTTTGGTATCAAATTGAAAAAAAATCATTGCTAAGACTAATGTCAAGGAGCTTACCACCTATGTTTTTCTTCTCAGAGTTTTATGGTTTTAAGTCTTACATTCAAGTCTTTAATCCACTTTGAGTTGATTTTTGTGTATGGTATAAGAGATTGGTCCAGTTTCATTCTTTTCCATGTGGCTGTCCAGTTTTCCCAACTTCATTTATTAAAGAGACTGTCCTTTCATCATTGGATATTCTTTGCTTCTTTGTCATAAATTAATTGACCAAGGGCACCTGGCTGGCTCAGTCAGTAGAGCAACACTTGATCTCAGTGTTGTGAGTTTGAGCCCTATATTGGGGGTATAGTTTACTTAAAAAAAATAGAACAAAAATAAAAGAAAATAAATTAAGTGACCATATATGCATGGGTTTATTTCTGGGCTCTCTATTCTGTTCCAGGCTCCCTAATGCATTTTCTATGCATTTATTTCTGATTTATGTTTTTTAAAAAAATATTTTATTTATATATCTGACAGAGATCACAAGTAGGCAGAGAGGCAGGCAGAGAGAGAGAGGGGGGAAGCAGGCTCCCCGCTGAGCAGAGAGCCCGACTTGGGGCTCGATCCCAGGACCCTGAGATCACACCCGAGCTGAAGGCAGAGGCCCAACCCACTGAGCCACCGAGGCATCCCTATGTGTTTGTTTTTATGCCAATACCATATATGTTGAATTCTACAGCTTTGTAGTATAGTTTGAAATCAGGGAGTGTAATGCCTCCAGCTTCCTGCGCCGCCCCCACCCCCCCATCCCGGCCAAATTGCTTTGGCTATTTGGGATCTCTTGTGGTTCCATACAACTTTTAAAATTTTTTGTTTCCTTTCTGTGAAAATACCATTGGTATTTTGATAGAGATTGCATTGAATCTGTAGATTGTTTTGGATAATATGGGCTTTTTAGTAATATTCAGCACAGAATATCAGCACAGAGTGTCTTTCCACTTATTTGTGTCTTCTGGTGTTTCTTTAATCAGTGTCTTATAGTTTTCAGTGTACAGGTCTTTCATCTCCTTGGTTAAATATTCCTAGATACTTTATTCTTTTTGATGCAATTATGAATGGAATTGTTTTCTTCTCTGATTGGTGTATAGAGACACAACTGATTTTTAGGGATGTCTGGGTGGCTCAGTTGTTAAGGGTCTGCCTTTGGCTCAGGTCATGATCCCAGAGTCCTGGGATCAGGCTCCTGCATTGGGCTCCCATCCCACACTGGGCTTCCTGCTCAGCAGGAAGCTTGCTTCTCCCCCTCCCACTTCCCTGCTTCTGTTCCCTCTCTGGCTGTGCTCTCTCTGTCAAATAAATAAATAAAATCTTTAAAAAAAAAGAGACAACTGATTTTTGTATATAGAATTTTTAAAAAAAGATTTTATTTATTTATTTGACAGAGAGAGAGAGAGAGGTCACAAGTAGGCAGAGAGGCAGGGGGAAGCAGGCTCCCTGCTGAGCAGAGAGCCCGGATTCGATTCAGGGCTTGATCCCAGGACCCTGAGACTATGACCTGAGCCGAAGGCAGAGGCTTACCACTGAGCGACCCAGGCGCCCCTGTATATTGATTTTGTATTCTGAAACTCTACTGAATTTGTTGATTAGCTCTAATGGTTTTTTGGTGGAGTTTTTTTGGATTTCCTATATATAATATCATGTCATCTACAAATGCTGCAGATGCTCTGGCTGGGTCTTTTAATACTGTGTTGAAAATAAAGGTGGCAAGAATGGGCATCTTTATCTTGTTGCTGACCTTGAAGGAAAAGCTTTCTGATTTTTTGCCAAGTATGATGTTGGCTGTGGCCTTGTCATATATGGCCATTACTCTGTTGAGGTATGTTCTCTCCGTACCCACTTTGTTGAGAGGTTTTTTTTTTTTTTTTTTTAAATCATAAATGGATGTCGAATTTTGTCAAGTGCCTTTTCTGCCTTTCTTGATATGATCATATGATTTCTAATCTTTCATTTTGTTAATGTGGTGCATCACCACCACATTAACAGATTTGCAGATATTGAACCATCCATTTGCATCTCTAGAATAAATCCCAATGAATCATGGTGTAACAACCATTTACGTATTGTTGAATTCAATTTGTTAATTTTTTAAAAAAGATTTTATTTATTTATTTGACACACAGAGAGAGATCACAAGTAGGCAGAGAGGCAGGCAGAGAGAAGGGGGGAAGGGGGCTCTGCAGGGCTTGATCCCAGGACCCTGAGATCATGACCTGAGCTGAAGGCAGAGGCTTTAACTCACTGAGCCTCCCAGGTGCCCTTTAATTTGGTAATGTTTTGTTGAGGATTTTTGCATGTATGTTTATCAGGAATATGACCTATAATTTTTTTTTATAGTGTCCTTGTCTGGTTTTGGTATCAATGTAATGCTGGTCTCATAAGATGAGTTTGGAAGTTCCCTCTTCTATTTTTTTGGGATAGTTTTTTTTTTTTTTTAAATTAAGTATTTTAATTTATTTATTTTAGAGAAAGAGAGAGGAGT
Organism: Mellivora capensis; assembly: GCA_004024625.1. Taxonomy (NCBI): domain Eukaryota; kingdom Metazoa; phylum Chordata; class Mammalia; order Carnivora; family Mustelidae; genus Mellivora; species Mellivora capensis. The sequence goes on from PISX010006230.1 coordinate 92,564, forward strand.
GCAGAAGCAGGGGCAGGGAAGGGGGGAGGGGCAGAGGGAGGGAAAGAGGAAGAAGGAGACTCTCCACTGAGCAGGGAGCTCAATGCTGGTGGTGCTCCATCCCAGGACCCCAGACTCTTACCTGAGCCAAAAGCAGATGTGTAACCAACTGAGCCACCTAGACACCCCTGTTTTTTCAAAAACTTTGAAAAGGATTGGTATTAATTCTTCTTTAAATGTTTGATAGGATTCACTGGTGCAGTCATCTGGGTTGTTGACTACTGTTTGTTAGGAGGTTTTTGGTTACTGATTCAATTTCCTACCTAGTAATTGGTCTATTCAGATTTTCTATTTCTTCATGATTAAGTCTTGGTAGGTTAAATGTTTCTAGGAATTTATTATTTTTTAAATAGGTTGTCCATTTTTGGGGCCTATAATTGTTCATAGTAGTCGTTCAAGGTTTTTTTTTTTTTTTGTATTTCTGTGGTATCAGTTGTAATGTTTCTTTCACTACTGATTTTATTTATTTGAGTCCTCTGTCTTTTTTTTTCTTGGTGAGTCTAGCTAAAGGTTTGTTTATTTTGTTTATCTGTTCAAAAAACAAGTTCTTAGTTTCACTGATCTTTTCTACTGTCTTTAATTTCTATTTCTTTTATTATTTTTATTTTTTATTCCTTTTATTTCTGCTTTAATCCTTGTTATTGTCTACTTGTTATTTCTTTTTTAAAAATTAATTAATTTATTTTTATTTCTTTTCAGTGTAACAGTATTCATTGTTTTTGCACCACATCCAGTGCTCCATGCAATACGTGCCCTCCCTAAAACCTACCACCAGGCTCCCCTAACCTCCCACCCCTCCCCCTACTTGTTATTTCTACTAACTTTGGGCTTAGGTTATTCTTTTTTATAATTCCTTGAGGTTAAAGTTAGGTTGTTTATTTGAGATCTTTTTTGCTTCTTAATGTATGCATTTATTGCTATGAGCTTTCCTCTTTGAACTGATTTGCTTTCTTATTGTTGCATTTGAGGAGTTGTTTGAGTATTTTGACTAACAGTTTTTTACCAAATATATCTTTTGCAAATATTTTCTCCCAGTCTGGTTTGTCTCCTCATTCACTTGATGGTTAATATAAATCTTATTTAAAATATAATATATATGACATATTTATTATCTATTAATATTATTAATAGTAATATTATCAATGTCATTAATATGAATTATAACATTAATATTATTATATTATTATATAATATAAATTTAAGACATATTTATATTTTAATTAATATTTATATTATATATAAAATAAATTATAAATTTATATATCTATACATATACATACTATATATATATATATACATACATATGCACCACTCTCTTTGTCCTTTGTTTTTCTTTTTCCCCTAGCTTTTCAGAACTTCCGCCTTGGGATCACTATCCTTCTGTTTGAAGTACATCATTTAGGATTTCCTTTAGAGAGGGTCTACTGGTGACCCTCTCATTCAGTTTTTTTGTTTGTTTAAGTCAAGTTGTCTTTAATTTGCCATCATATATGGAATTTATATAGATCAGAATTGTCATAATGAACTGGAAAGGATGAACTATTCAATAACTTATTTTGGGGCAATGCTTTTTATCTGAAAAAATTGAATCCCTATTTCAAACTATACACAAAATAAAATCCTAAGAGACTAAATATCTAAATTGGTAAACATAATTCTTTAAAATCATCAGAAGAGACTGTAGGAAACCTTTATGATCTTTCCTGGCAAAGACTTCTTAAACTGACACAAAAAGTAAAAACTAGAAAAGACTGAAATTTTAGCATATGAGAATTACAAAGGTCTGCACAATTAAACAAGTTAAAAAACAAGTGATACACTGGAATAAAATATTTATAGATATAAAACAAATAAAGGATTAGTATCTTGAATATATAAAAAAATCCCACATGAATAAGGAAAAGTCTAATAGGTGATGGGCATTAAGGAGGGTACTTGATGCAATGAGCACTGCATGTTATATGGAACCAATGAATCACTAAATTCTACCTCTGAACTAATAAGAAAAATAAACAAAAAACCCCAAAACCAAAACCAAACCAAACCAAAACAAAACAAAAAAGAGCTCCTCCATCCTCTCTGCACAATGATTTCTATTAAAACTCTATGTTCAAGCTTCCCAAATTGGCTGTTGGTATTTTGCTTAGGAAATTAAGATGCAATTTTTCTACCTGGAGGAAATGTGATTCTCAGATTTGTTTAGTAATGGGCTAAAAAGACTCAGATTTGAAACTCTAGACTGAAAGCTAAGTGCTTTAATCTAAGTTGTACTTGCATTTCCCACTGAGGTTAAAGAGATTAGATTTGGTGAGTGACAAGATGAGAGACAGTAAGATTTGCAGTGTATGAAAGTACATCTGAAATTATTTTATTTCTTTTAAGCTTCTTTTTTAATTTATTTGAGGGAGTAAGGGTGAGAGATCATGAGCAGTGGGGAGTGGGAGAGAGAGAAGCAGACTCCCTCCCATTGAGCAAGGAGCCTCATATGTTGAATCAGGGACTCTGGGATCATGACCTGAGCCAAAGGTGGACGCTTAACCAACTGAGCCACCCAGGCACCATATCTGAAATTATTATTATTTTTTTTTAAAAAAGATTTTATTTACTCATTTTAGACAGAGAAAGAGCTAAAGCACGAGGGGGCCAGAGGGAGAAGGAAAAACAGGCTCCTTGCTGAGAAGGGAGCCCAATGCGGGACTTGATCTCAGGACCTGGGGTCATGACCCCGAGCTGAAGGCAGATACTCAACGGACTGAGCCACCCAGTTGCCCCTGAAATTATTATTTAAGTATTATTCCCATTCACATGAAATGTTGCATTCATTATTTTACCAGTAACTGGGAAATTGCTTTTTAAAAAAAAATATTTATTTATTTGTCATTTATATGACAGAGATCATAAGCAGGCAGAGAGGCAGGCAGAGGCAGAGAGAGAAGTAGGCTCCCCACCGAGCAAGGATCCTGACTCAGGCCTCGATCCCAGGACCCTGAGACCATGACCCGAGCTGAAGGCAGCGGCTTTAACCCACTGAGCCACCCAGTTGCCCCGGGAAATTGCTTTTTTAAAAAATGAGATACCATTTGCAAACAATTTAAAATTTGATGATCCAGTATGGTGAAAGACTGCTAGAGGCTGTTTAAATTGTTACAGCCACTCTAGAGAACAATTTGTACATATCCTATAAAACTGTAAATGTACATCTCATACCACCCATAAATACAATCTCTAGGGATATTTCCTATAGGAACTCTTCCTCAGGTGCATAAGATAACAAATGTAAGAATATTTACTACAGTATGTAACATTAAAAACTGTGACCACAAATATCCATTAATATATTAATGAATAAAATATCATATATTCATATGATGGAAACTGAAACCTTTAGGAGAAATGAACCATATATATACAGTTGACCCTTGAACAGTGAGATTAGGGTTGCCAACCCCGACGCAGTAAGAAATCTGTGTATAACTTTGATTCCCCCCAAACTTAACTAATAGGCTCCTGTTGACTGGAAGCCTTGCTGATGACATAAACAGTCAATTTAACACATATTGTGTACATTATATGTATTATATACTGTATTGGTATAATAAAGTGAGCTAGAGAAAAGGAAATGCTATTGTGAAAATCATAAGGAGAAAAAATACATTTATAGTACTCTATTGTATTTATTGGGAAAAAAAACTCACATGTAAGTGGACCTGTGCAGTTCGAACCATGTTATTCAAGGGTCAGTTCTATTTATGAAGGATGATTTCTAAGCTAAGTGGAGGGAAAAAATAAACTGAACAATGTGATGGCAGTTATGTAAATTTAATTATCCATAAACATAAATATTGATTATTTATATCTATATCTGTGTACACGTAGCATTCATATATTGACTAGAATGATACCCTTGACTAGAAAGATACCCAGAATCCTCTGGGAATGGGGGGAGGGGACAGGAAATGGAGATCAAAGGATTTGATTTGATTATCTGCAATAATTTACTTTCTTTGTAGGAAAAAAGACATTAAGGAAATAAGAGCTCAGAAATAAGAGCTGCCAATTTTGGGTGGTGGGCCCAAAGCATGAAAAAATGCATAATAATATATTAGACCAAATGTCTATGCTGTGAGGCTTAGTGCCTTTTACTGAGTAGCTGTTCTTCTTCTCACTCTGAGGGGAAATCAAGGCAAAGCCCAGACTGCCATGAAATTCAGAAATGCCTATTTGAGGAGAAGATTTTTACAAATGGCGTATCTGATAAAAGGTTAGTATCCAAAATATATAAAGAACTTATAAAACTCAATACCCCAAAAAACAAATAATCTGATTAAAAAAGGGCAGAAGACATGAATAGACATTTTCAAAGAAAACATTCAGATGCCTAACAGACACATGAAAAGATGATCATATCACTTATCAGGGAAATGCAAGTCAAAACCACTAGGAAATATCACCTCACATCTGTTACAATGGCTACAATCAGCAACACAAGAAACAACAAGTGCTGGCAAGGATGTGGAGGGAAAAAAAAATCCTTTTACATTGTTGATGGGAATGCAAACTGGTGTAGCCACTGTGGAAAAGAGCATGGAGGGTCCTCAAAAGTTTAAAAATAGAATGACCCTATAATCCAGCAGTCACACTGCTAGGTATTTACCCAAAGAATACAAAAATACTAATTGAAAGGGATACACACACCTTGATGTTTATAGCAGCATTACCTACAATAGCCAAATTATGGAAACAGCCCACCTGTCCATCAATTGATGAATGGATAGAGGAGATGTGGTGTATATATACAATGCAATGTTATTCAGCCATAAAAAGACTGAAGTCTTGCCATTTGCAATGACATGGAAAGAGCTGGAGAGTATTATGATAAATGAAAAAAGTCAGAGAAAGACAAATAGCATACGATTTCAATCATATGTGGAATTTAAGAAACGAAACATACGAACAAAGGGAAAAAAGAGTCAAACCAAAAAACAGACTCTTTATCTATAGGCAACAAGCTGATGGTTATCAGAAGAGGGATGGGTGGAGAATGGGGTAATTGGTAATGGGGAGTGTACTTGTGATGAGCACAAGGTGATGTATGAAGTTCTGAATCACTATGTTGTACACCTGAAACTAATACTATGCTGTATGTTAACTGGAACTTTAAAAAAAGCTTGAAAAAAAATACCCACTTGATTGTTAAACTACAGGGGAATATGACATTATACAGTTGGCTTCTGGGGTGAAACAATGTCCTAGCTTCTCCTTTCCTCCTTCCATTAAATATAATTCTCACTGTTTTTTTTTTCAATTCCAATTTTAGAAATATTTTCCAAAGCCCAATGCATTACATTTGTGTGCCATTTATTCATTTATTTATTCAGTAGGTATTTATCTTGATTGACTAGGTCCAGGGAAAGGAGTTTGGAAAGCAAGAAGAAAGAGAAAGAGAAAACTGGTGATCATACTTTATCCAAATACCTAAGACCCATATGAAGAAGATTACAATTTTTTATTGCTAGTCATAATTAAAGATCAGAATAAATTAAAATGAATGTTACGCTAAATAGAATCAAAATTATGATGTTGTGGTTGGTGGTCTTTATGCACCACCCAGATTCCTCTTCAATGAGAATTGTTTCCATAAGTGCTAGGAGGGTTATGGACAGACAGCCTTCAGCTGTGATCCCCTTTAGAAACTGTCTCAGCTGAAGAAAGTGGTCTTGCCTTGGGCTATGATTCTTCCCTGATACCTCACACCCAATGGCGATTGATGAGGGAGTTGGGCTCTTTCAGCCTTACCTGGGACAACTCTGACCAGTCATTTTAACTCCAGAGCTCCCAAAGAAGTTGCTGAGGCTGTCACTGGATCTGCAGCACTTCAACTTATCCCTCTCTCCCTGCTGTTTACTTGGCATCTTTTTCACAAAGCTCTTCTCAATAAGTATTGTGCAAACTAAAAATTAAACAAGAATTAGTGATCAGAAGCACCTCCAAGGACACTGGGGAATTCATACAGGCAAATTCACAATTACAAAGGGAAGGAAAAACAACGTGAAATGGTGAGAAAGAAGAGATGCATTGCGAAGTGATGGAAAAAGGGGGAAAAATGACATGAATTTGAAGCAAGAGTAGAGGTAAAATAAATACAGGATTGGCTGAAGACAACAAAGGTGGAAGAAACAGTCCATACAGCAAGCACAGGCAAGGGATCTAAAAATCCATCTTTGGCTATACATGGTCTATCCTCTTTGCTAAAGGTCTTTACCAGAAGTAATCTATCTATCATCTAACTATCTGTCTATCTATCCATCCTTGTCTGCTACTGATCAAGGCATTTTATTTTATTTTTTAAAAGATTTTATTTATTTGACACACAGAGAAAGATCAGAAGTAGGCAGAGAGGCAGGCAGAGAGAGAGAGAGGAGGAAGCAGGCTCCTAACTGAACAGACAGCCCAATGCTGGGCTCGACCCCAGGACCCTGAGACCATATCTGAGCTGAAGGAAGAGGCTTAACCCACTGAGCCACTCAGACGCCCTGATCAAGGCATTTTAGCTAAAAACCAAACCAAACCAAACCCGCAGCTGCCGGGTCCCTACGATGAAGATGTTCCATCTTTGATTGGTGGCAGGTGCTCAGAGTGTGTCATGGAGGATCACTAGTGCCTGAAGCCAGCTGGCGATAGGTTGTGGGAGCAGTTCATTGCTGGAACAGGCACCTCCAGGCCTTGTGAGAGGGACCTGGAAGGCGCTGGGGGGCGCGTGGGGACCTGGGCTCGGAGAGGGAGATAGAGGTTGGAGTGGCGAGTTGGGGAAGGGCTCCAGAAGGTGGGCGTCCAGGTTGAAGTAGCGGAGAGGAGAGCGTCTCTTTGGACTAGGGTTGGGGGCCCAAAGCCAGGCACCCAGTGTTGGGGCCAGCGGGTGGGGGGGCCACCCTTGCAGCGCAGAGGAGGAGCCCA
>PISX010006231.1:0-22658 GCA_004024625.1 Mellivora capensis
TGCTTTGTCGAAAATTATTTGACCATAGAGTTGAGGGTCCATATCTGGGCTCTCTACTCTGTTCCATTGGTCTATGTGTCTGTTTTGATGCCAGTACCATGCTGTCTTGGTGATCACAGCTTTGTAGTAAAACTTGAAATCAGGTAATGAGATGCCACCAGTTTTATTTTTGTTTTTCAACATTTCCTTAGCGATTCGGGGCCTCTTCTGATTCCATACAAATTTTAGGATTATTTGCTCCAGCTCTTTGAAAAATACCAGTGGAATTTTGATGGGAATCGCATTAAAAGTATAGATTGCTCTAGGTAGTATAGACATTTTAACAATGTTTATTCTTCCGATCCAAGAACATGGAATGGTCTTCCATCTTTTTACGTCTTCTTCGATTTCTATCATGAGTGTTCTGTAGTTCCTCGAGTACAGAACCTTTACCTCTTTGGTTAGGTTTATTCCCAGGTATCTTATGGTTCTTGGTGCTATAGTAAATGGAATCGATTCTCTAATTTCCCTTTCTGTACTTTCATTGTTAGTGTATAAGAAAGCCACTGATTTCTGTACATTGACTTTGTATCCTGCCACGTTACTGAATTGCTGTATGAGTTCTAGTAGTTTGGGGGTGGATGGAGTCTTTTGGGTTTTCCATATAGAGTATCATGTCATCTGCGAAGAGAGAGAGTTTGACTTCTTCCTTGCCAATTTGGATACCTTTTATTTCTCTTTGTTGTCTGATTGCTGTTGCTAGATTTTTCTAATATTTTTAATTTAACTCAAATCACCTCTATGGGCTATAGAACTTTTTTCCCAGACCCTGGGAGATGTCAGGTGTCACTAATCAGAGTTAGACCATCTTGTAGTCAGTGCAGCCCAAAGTTCTGCCTGCAAAGTAGCAATTAGAGTCAAGTCTCTTCTGGAAATGCCAATTACTGCTCTTTGTTTTCCCTGTTGAATGCCTCCTTAATATAAGAATGACATATCACTTTTACCCTATCAAATTAGAAAATATTATTTGAAATAACACTCATAGCTGGCAAGAGGGCAGGAAAAGAAGCATGCCCAAAGATGCTGGTGAAAATGCAAAATGCAATATCTTTTATGAAAAACAATCTGCCAACATATACCATGACATTTTTATCCTATGGTATTCACTGATTTTCTTTGGGGAACATTGTTCCATATGTCTAAATAGTCTTAAAACCAGACTTTTTAGCATCTACAATACTGTAGTATTGTATTATGTAAATAAACTATACTATAGTTTTTCTTTGTTTTCAGATGTCAACATTTTAGTTTTCTATTTCGGTTACTATAAATAATGTTGCAGAGAACATCTTTATAAATACATTTTTAAATTGCATCTTGTTTATTCTTTAGGATAGATTCTTAGAAATGGAAATACAGCTGTTAGCAGGTGTACCTTCAAGTATAATTTTGGCCTAACAACTACAGAATTGCAATTAGCAAACCAATTCTTCAACTAAAATTCCAGTGGATCATCATTTACAAGAAGCAAAATACATAGTGATAAAAATGGCCCTGCTTATTTACAGAGCCTCGAGAATGGGTAATTTCTCCAAGGAAACCAAATCAGATAACACACATGATTGAGTAGCCATTAACTCAAAAAGGACAAATCAGGTCCCACCAAAGGACATTCGTTTCAAGCAAAGGCACAGCCTGCTAAGTTAACTGCCTTCTGTTTTCAACCAAAGATCCTCTTCCCAAGTTCATTAGTGTGTAAGACCGCTCTCTGAACACATTCTTACCATCACTGGTTAGCAATCATTTCCTGTCTTTTGAAGACTAATAAGCAACCCAGGTTTATAAAATGGAAAAGTCAGAATATGATGAAACATTCTGCTGCTGCCAAACCTGGCCTCCCTGATGACGTGAAGGGAGAAGTTATTGGCTGGAAGCTGTTCTAAAAGAAGAGATGACTGACCCTTAAGTTAAAATTCCAGCTTTCAGAAGCCAATAAATAATAACAAACCACTTTTTAACCTTTCCTATTTAAAATGATAACCCCATGGCTGGCAAGGGAATGGTATTTCCCTTAGAAAGCATATATAAGCATATCCCTTAGAAAAATATTTCCATGATAAAATAAGGGTTTTTTAAAAATACTTTATTTGTTTACTTGAGAGAGAGAAAGCAAAAAAGAGCATAAACAGGGTGAAGGGCAGAGGGAGAAGCAGATTCTCCGTGGGACTTGATCCCAGGACCTCAGGATCATGATCTGAGCTGAAGGCAGACGCTTAACAGACTGAGCCACCCAGGTGCCCTCCATGATAAAATTAGTTTAGGAAAGAGTTAGAATGGAAGGAAGTTTAAGCTGAACTTTTAATGTGCTGTTAACAAACTGCGAATCTCCATGAGGGGCTGTAAGTAAGCAGTGTTTCTAAACTTATTTAACTACCAAATTCTTTTTGTTTTATGTTGCCTTTCGTTTCTGGCTGCTGGCTTTCTGTCGAGTCTCTTGGGAGAGGAACATCTTCAGTAAATGTTTCTCTAAGCTGGCAGTTCTCAAACATTTTGGTCTCAAGACTCATTCACACTCTTAAAAATTGTTAAAGGTCCCAAAGAGGTTTTGTGTACGTAGGTTCTATCTGTAGATATTTACCATATTAGAAATTGAAACAGAAAATTTTCAAAACACTGCTTCATTTTAAACTAACAGTAATAAAATAAACCTATTACATATACACATATGCGATATATTTTCTAAAACAAACAAAAGGAACTAGTGGGAAGAGTGGCATTGTATCCAGAGTACTGAAAATCTTTTTAATGTTTGGTTTAATGGAAGACCAGTAGATTCTCATACCTGCTTCTGCATTGTGTTGTTGATGTAGTTTTTGAATGTAGGTGAGATTTGGTGGGGTGAGGTCTGTAAGGGCCTATTCAGCCAGAGCAGCCCCACCCCGGTTGAACTGCCATTTTGTTGTAAAACTTAAATTGACTCTGCCCCCTCCCCAGGGGAACTTACTTTAAAAAAAAGTCCTGGAAACCAGTCCCAGGTAACAAAGCCCAAATACAAGGGTGGGTCAGGCCAGGTGAAGGTATTCAACCAGTGGGGGCGCATATGTCTCCTAGCTACCAAGGAGTATGGGCCCCGCCCTTTGGGCCCTTTTGGGCGCCAATTCTAACCAAGGTGATAGGCTGGTTCAAATGTCTACTAGGGTATATTGTAATTCAATTGGTCACCTAGCATGACTGTGCAGCTTTCTCTATGTGTTACAATTTCATTGGCCACCTGTGTGTGGCCAGGCCCAACCACATGGCCTTTGCTCTATAAAAGTTAGTCTGTGAAACAGAGAGGGGTCGTCCTCTCTGCAAGGGGCGGCCCCGACCGGTCTGTTTGACGGTTGGTTTGATTCCTTATGCTTGGTACAAAATAAAGCTTTGCTTGACTTTCGCTTTATATCAGTCTCGCCCCTCTAATCATGGACCCATTACTGGGGGATCCAACACTGGGGACCCAACAAGGTCCAGAATTGATGACCAAGAAAGAATTCTTGAAATGTCTTTGGTGCAAAATGGTGGTTTTATGAAAGCATGGGGATAAAGGATGCTACTTGGGAATATTCTTTAAAGCCCCTACCCCAAGGTAGACTAACCACAGTTGGCTCTAATTATAGCCATTAACCTGGGAAATGAGTGAGGGAGAAGCCCTCACATCTATTGGGAGGAGGAACAGTGAGAAAGGGAATAAAAGTCAGAGTCCCCTTCATCTAGGATGGCCTGTTTTCCTCCAGCGACCTGGGCTGACTCAGAGGAGGCTTATTTAGATAATTATCATCCAATATGTCAGGAGGGAGTTTACTAGGCAACATGTTTGAGCAAACACATTCTACAAGAGGCCCTTAGGTTGGGGTCCTAGTGAAGAGAAATGAAGGCCTAGGTATGAGCAGTGATGGTACCCTAGGTCCATTTGTTCTGTCTCCTACAGAAGAGATCTAACTGATAGATCCCACTGAGGCAATATGGTGTTACAGGAGCTCTGTCTTTTCCTAAATTTTGCAATCCCAATCGTTTCTAGTGGGTGAAAGGCATCCCAAGGAAGAATCCTTGGGGACTTAAGAAGAAGCTCCCATGCTAGAGAAAGTCTATTACCAAAGAATATCCCCCCAGACTCCCTTGTGGTGTCCCATGCATAGGGTATGTCAGAAGTTCCTGGTGTCAAAGGGGCCCAAGGCATCCCACAAACAAAATCACTGTGATCATCACTGTCATTAAAGGCCTGCCTTCCCCCCACTTCCCCATCACATCCTAGGCTACAGATAGGTGGCTGGTGTATCAACCAAAATACCATGCCTAGAAGGTCATGCAGTGAAGGCCACGCCTTATTTTACCTTGCCTTGAACCTGCCATTTTTAACCCATGGAGAACACTAGAACAGTTTTACAAGGGGAAATTACCCAATTTTATAGCTTAAGTAGTTAGTAGAGGACATTGGCAGAAAACAGTAAAGATAGAAATCCATCATGGTCTAAGTGATATTCTAACACAAGTAGTCTTTATAGCCAACTTCCCTAGGAAAGGGTCCCTGTTTGGGGTTTAGTTCACTCAGGTACTAGTTTCAGCTGGCTCCCAGTGGATATCTCACAGCCATAAGCAGCTAGACCAGGAATGTGAAGGGGATCACATTAGACTAATGAGGAGGAAATCTCACACAGGAGTCTTAAGATTGGCAGCTATTCTGGTGGCTTAAGTGGCTATCCTGTGCCAAAGACAGACAACTTTGTATAAGGACAGGAATAAAGAGAGGGCATCAAGTTTCTGGGTCTTATTACCATTCTGGCCAGGGTACTAACTTCCAGCCCAAAGGAAGGCTTTCTCCTCTCTATACAGTAGTCATAGGCTAGAGGATTGGAGCCAGAGCAATCGACAGGAAAGTATTCCAATAAGACCGTACTCCTTGAAGAGTCCCTGAAACGGATGTAAAGGAAGAGATAACGGACTCACCAACTTTGTACCAAACCTCAGAGTCCAGATGTAAAGACTCGGAAGCCCCACACTGTAGTACCAAATAATGTAGTTTTTGAATGTAGGTGAGATTTGGTGGGGTGAGGTCCAGAGCCAACAACCAAGAAAAAATTCTTGAGATATCGTTGGTTCAAAAATGGTGGTTTTATGAAAGCAAAGAGACAGGACTTGTGAGCAGAAAGAGCTGCTGCCCCAGGGTTCTGAGGGATGACTGATTATATATTTGGGGCATTGGGGGAGGTAAGGAAAGGGGAGGTCTTCAAAAGGACTTTCATATGCTAAAGAGGACTATAAGCTACTGGAGGCCTTGCCATTGCCAAGTTCAGGTTGTTTTTCCCTGTAGTAAGGCATTAACATGAAGACAGTTGGAAGCTTCCTAAAGGAAATGTCTCACATATTCCACCCAAAAGGGTGGGTTAGGGACAGTTTGTGGAGTGTCAGCTTGTGCTTTGTCCTTGGCTTGCCTTCTGCTCCCTCATCACTGTGATATACTGTTTGGCTGAAGTACGTCAAAACCTAGGAGTATTTTAATCACCTTTTCAAAGAACTATGTATATTTTTCTTGGATACTGCATCAAAAGTAGACAAAGGGGAGTGACTTCACCAAGATGGGAAAATAGGCTATTCCTAATTTTGCTTCTCCTCATAAGAAAAACAACTAATATCTATTCAAGAATAAGATACCACTGAAAGAATCTTAGGACACAGGGGTGAAGCAGAAGCACACTTTATACCACAAAGACAAAGACAGGACATCAGAAAGGAAGAAGATGAGCTACCTGTGAACTGTATTGCCCCTCCATCAGGCCAGCACTAGGTTAGAGAGGTCTCCTTGGAGCCTCCAGTTCCTCCAGAAGGTAAAGAGAATACAGAAGACAACCAGCCTTCCCTAGCATTGTGGGTACTTTGTGGAAGCCCTTACGCTGATCTCACCCTGTGGGAATTGCAGGAGAATCTGTAGGGCCCAGGCACTGGGAATCTGACTGTGATGAAGAAGGGGGAGGGGCTCACAATAAGCAGTGCAAGGATCTTGGCAGAGAGAGTTCATGCCTGCAGTGTCCAAGCAGTAATCCCACCCCGTGCCTTTCCTCATCTGCATAAACCAGCTGGGGTATGTCCTGACCAGGGAACTCAGTGGGGAGCAGATCTGCCTGGTTTGGATCCTCAGACAAGTTCTTCCAGCCCTGGAGCCGAATCTGCACATGCCCAAGCAAGGTGCTGAATCATAGCTCCATGCTTTGCTGAGAGTGCCTTTTGACCTCATCTGACCAGAAGAGCTGGTGACAACTCCTAGAAGCTCTGTGGTCTAGCAGTGCTAGAGCTCAGAGGAGGGCAAACAGAGATCATCTCCAGAACAAAGTCTATACTAGCATGGAGGTTTCCCATACTGTGCACAGACAGGGGGATTAAGTTGTAGACAAGGCTGAGGGTAGCTCCCAGCTCCTCCAAACTAGAGAGCCTGTTTGGGAAACTAAAAGTAGTTTGCAGTGATCCCCCACCCACCCACCCAGGCAAAGGAGATGCAAAACAACCTCACCCACTGTGGAGAGTGTCTTCCAGGCTCACCTGACCAGAAGGACTCGTGAAAGTACGTGAAAGCTGAGCAGGTTAGTAGTACTCCATCCAAGAGAAAAGTAGATAGAGCCAACAGTTTGTAATACAAAGCCAGTGGTCCTGTTTGGCTAGAAAATGGGGGGGGAGGGGGCTGAGGGGTACAGTTTGATTTGAGTTACAACAAAGAACTTTACTGGTTTTAGAGTTGCTTTTCTCACTGTGCCTGGGCAGGGATTCTAATTCATAGCCCTACACTACAATCTATAGCCTGTCCAATTAGTGAATGTAACCAGAGCATACAGGAGACTATATAGACCACTCAACAGCACTGTCCACAATGGCACTTGAATAGAGAGCACAGCCCACAGTTTCTGCCATCTGTAGAACAAAACTGGTGGCCTCCCCTGACCAGGGAATTCAGTATGCACTCAGGTCTGATTGGGGTCTCCAAACAATGAAATGTACAAGCCCTGGGACATGGCCTGCTGCCTTGTCGGGGAAGGGAAGCTAACTCCCAGCCCCATCTACTACTGAAATAGTAACTAAGACCAACCATCTAGTAATTCTGATGAATTACTAGTAAGGAGGTTAAATCAGTAATCAAAAATATCCCAACATAGTAAAGACCAGGAGCAGATGTCTTCATTGGTGAATTTAACCAAACATTTAAAGAATTAACACCAATCCTATAAAAGTTTTCCCAAAAAAATCAAAGAGGAGAGAACACTTCCAAATTCATTTTACATGGCCACCATTACCCTGATTCCAACTGGAAAAGGACATTACTAGAAAAGATAACTATAGACCATTATTTCTGATGAATATAGATGTAAAAATTCTCAATAAAATCCTAGAAAACTGAATTCAGTAGCATATTAAAAGAATCATTCACCATGATCAAGAGAGATTTATCCATGGGAAGCAAGGATGGTTCAATATATACCAATCAGCCAATGTGATTTATCATATTAATAGAATTTTTTAAATAAAGAAAATATGATTATCTTAATAGATGCAAAAAAGCATTTAACAAAATTTAAAATCCATTCATGATAAAAACTCTTAATTAAACACCAAAGGAACATATCTAAACATAATAAAGACTGTATATGACAGGCACACAGATAACATCATATTCAATGTGAAAGAACAAAAGCTTTTCTTCTAAGATCAGGAGCAAAACAAGTGTGCCTATTCTCATCACTCCTATTGAGCAGGGATCTGGAAGTCCTAGCTAGAGAATCAGACAAGGAAAAAAAAAATCAGAATTGAAAAGGAAGGAGTAAAAGTGTCTCTATGGAGATAACCTGAGATATGGAAAAAAAAAATCCTGAATATTCAACCAAAAAACTATTAGCTTAATCAATGAATTCAGTGAAGTTGCAGGATACAAAATTAACATACAAAAATTAGTGGCACTTCTATACAATAATAAAATTACTGGAAAAGAAATAAATCTATCTCATATACAATAGCATCAAAAACAATAAAATAGGGACGCCTGGGTGGCTCAGTTGGTTAAGCAGCTGCCTTCGGCTCAGGTCATGATCCCAGCGTCCTGCGATCGAGTCCCACATTGGGCTCCTTGCTTGGCGGGGAGCCTGCTTCTCTCTCTGCCTCTGCCTGCCACTCTGCCTGTGCTCGCTCTCTCTCTCTCCTTCTCTCTCTGACAAATAAATAAATTAAAAAAAAATAAAATACTTAGGAATAAATTTAACTAAAGAGGTGAAAGATCCCTATTCCAGAAGCTATTAGACATTAATGAAAGAATCAAAGAAGACACAAATAAATGGAAAAGCATCCCATGTTCATGGATTGAAAATATTAATATTGTTAAAATGTCAGTACTACCAAAAGCCATCCACAGATTCAAGGCAATTCCTATCAAGATTTCAGTCAACTAGAGAAGCAAGATGGCAGAGGAGACCTAAATGTCATCAGGCCCCAGGAATTCAGCTAGCTAGTTATCAAACCATTCTGAGCACCTACAAACTCAACAGGAGATTGAAGAAAAGAATAGCAAAAATTCTATGAACAGAAAAGCGACCACTTTCTGGAAGGTAGGAAATGCAGAGAAGTGAATCCAATGCAATATTTGAAGAAGATAGACCACGGGTGGGAGGGAGCCTCCATCAGTTGGCTACTGGGAAGTGATCAAGCAGCAGAGCACAAAATCAGAACTTTTGGAAGTCTGCTGCGTGGAGGGATATCACTCCAGTAGCTAAGTAAAGGGTGGAATCCTCACTGGGGCAGTGTAGTCTCAGGACCCTCCAGGTGACAGAAAGACCGTGAGTCCCTGAGTGCTGCAGAGCTCCCAGGTATTGGAGTGGGGAAGCCAGCTGCAAAGACGGAGCCAAGGAGTGTGTTCTCAGCTCAGGGTTGCCAAAACCATGATCCAAAGCACAGTCGGGACACTGCTCTTCAAACAGTGACCCCACAAGTGGCAGATCCAGGAAGACCCTCACTTCCTCTAACAGAAGGAGTGGCACAGGAATGTGCTACAGGAGTTGGCTGGATTTGGAGACTCCAAATAGAGCCGTGTGGCAGAGAAAGAAATGCTTGGTCACAGGCCAAGCGAGTATGGAGCACAACTGAAGACCAGGGAGACAGGAGTGATTGACTGCTTTTCTCTGAGGACTCACTGAAGAGGAGGGCCCAGAGCTCTCAGCTCCTCCAGGACCAGAGATTGGGAAGCCACCATTTTTATCCTCTGTGCCTGCTTTCTCTTCTCTCTCTCTCTCTGCCTGCCTCTCTGCCTACTTGTGATCTCTATCTTTCAAATAAATAAATAAAATATTTTTTAAAAAATGAAATAAAATAAAATCTAACCAAGTTGAAATTTTTAAAAAGCTATTAATGAGGGGTAATAAAAAATGAAGGCTCTTACTGCTAGGATAAATAAGGCAGAAGAGAAAATTAGTGATATAGAAGACTAAATGATGGAGAATAAAGCTGAGAAAAAGAGAGATAAACAACTACTGGATCACAAGGGGAGAATTCGAGAGATAAGTGATACCATAAGATGAAACAATATTAGAATAATTGGGATCCCAGAAGAAGAAGAAAGAGAGAGGAGGGCATATGGAGGAGCTATATGGAGCAAAGTATAGCAGAAAACATCCAGGAGGCACAGAGAACCCCCATCAAAATCAATAAAAATAAGTGAACACCCCATCTCTATAGCAAAGCTCACAAGTTTCAGAGACAAAGAGAAAATCCCGTATATAGCAATACAAGCCTTTCTCAAGAAACAAGGAAGGTCTCAAATACACAACCTAACCCTAGACCTAAAGGAGCTGGAGAAAGAACACCAGACAAGGCCTGAACCCAGCAGAAGACGAGAAATAATAAAGACTAGAGCAGAAATCAAAGAAATAAAAACCAAAAGAATGATAGAACATATCAACGAAACTAGGAGCTGGTTCTTTGAAAGAATTAATAAGATTGATAAATCCCTGGCCAGACTTATCAAAAAAGATAAGAGAAAGGACACAAACTAATAAAATCATGAATGAAAGAGGAGAGATCACAACCAACACCAAAGAAATACAAATAATTTTAAGAACATATTATGAGCAACTATATACCAGCATATTTGGCAATCTGGAAGAAATGGATACATTGCTAGAGACAGAGACATATAAACTACCAAAACTGAACCAGAAAGAAATAGAAAACCTGAAGAGGCCCATAACCAGAAAGGAAATTGAAGCAGGCATCAAAAATCTCCCAGGGGCCAGATGGCTTCCCAGGGGAATTCAACCAAACATTTAAAGAAAAATTTATACCTATTCTCCTGAAATTGTTCCAAAAAATAGAAATGGAAGGAAAACTTCCGAACTTGTAGCCAGCGTTACCTCAATCCCGAAACCAGACAAAGAACTCATCAAAAAGGAGAATTACAGACCAATATCCCTGATGAACATGGATGCAAAAATTCTCACCAAAATACTAGCCAATAGGATCCAACAGTACATTAAAAGGATTATTCACATGACCATATGAGGATTTATTCCTGGGCTGTAAGGTTGGTTCAACATTCACAAATCAATCAATGTGATACAATACATTAATAAAAGAAAGAACAAGAACTATATGATAGATGCAGAACAGATGCAGAAATAGATGCAGAAAAAGCATTTGATGAAGTACAGCATCCTTTCTTGATCAAAACTCTTCACAGTGTAGGGATAGAGGGTACATTCATCAATATCATAAAACCACCTAACGGGGGTATAGCTCAGTGGTAGAGCATTTGACTACATAAAACCATCTATGAACCCATAGCAAATATCATTCTCAATGGGGAAAAACTGAGAGATTTTACCCTAAGGTCAGGACACGGTAGGGATGTCCACTATCACCACTGCTAATCAACATAGTACTAGAAGTCCTAGCCTCGGTAATCACACAACAAAAAGAAATAAAAGGCATCCGAATTGGCAAAGAATAACTCAAACTCTCACTCTTTGCAGATGATATGATACTTCATGTGGGAAATCCAAAAGACTCCACTCCAAAACTACTAGAACTCATACAGGAATTCAGTAAAGTGGCAGGATATAAAATCCATGCAAAGAAATCAGTTGCATTTCTGTACATCAACAAGACAGAAGAAAGAGAAATTAAGGAGTTAATCCCATTTACAACTGTACCCAAAACCAGAAGATACCTAGGAATAAATCTAACCAACGAGGCAAAGAATCTGTACTCAGAAAACTACAGAATACTCATGAAAGATATGGAAGAAGACACAAAGAAATGGAGAAATGTTCCATGCTCATGGATTGGAAGAACAAATATTGTTAAAATGTCTAAGCTACCTAGAATAATCTACATATTTAATGCAATCCCTATCAAAATACCATCAACTTTTTTCAAAGAAATGGAACAAATAATCCTAAAATTTATAGGGAACCAGAAAAGACCCCGAATAGCCAGAGGGATGTTGAAAAAGAAAACCAAAGCTCATGGCTTCACAATTCTAGATTTCAAGCTCTATTTCAAAGTTGTAATCATCAAGACAGTATGGTGCTGGCACAAAAACAGACATATAGATCAATGGAACAGAATGGAGAGTCCAGAAATGGACCCTCAACTCTATGGTCAACTAATCTTCGACAAAGCAGGAAAGAATGTCCAATGGAAAAAAGACAGTATCTTCAACAAATTGTGTTGGGAAAATTGGACAGCCACATCCAAAAGAATGAAACTGGACCATTTCCTTACACCACACACAAAAATAGACTCCAAATGGATGAAAGACCTGAATGTGAGACAGGAACCCATCAAAATCCTAGAGGAGAACACAGGTAGCAACCTCTTCGACCTCAGCCACAACAACTTCTTCCTAGAAACATTCCAAATGCAAGGGAAGCAAGGACAGAAATGAACTACTGGGACTTCATCAAGATCAAAAGCTTTTGCACAGCAAAGTAACAGTCAACAAAAATTAAAGAGAACTGACAAGAATGGGAGAAGATATTTGCAAATGACATATCAGATAAAGGGTTAGGATCAAAAATCTATAAAGAACTTATCAAACTCAACACCCAAAGAACAAATAATCCAACCAAGAAATGGGCAGAAGACGTGAACAGACATTTCTGCAAAGAAGACATCCAGATGGCCAAGAGACACAGGAAAAAGTGCTCAACATCTCTTGGAATCAGGGAAATACAAGTCAAAACCACAGTGAGATAGCACCTCACACCAGTCAGAATGGCTAAAATCAACATGTCAGGAAATAACAGATGTTGATAAGGATGCAGAGAAAAGGGAACCCTCCTACACTGTGGGCAGGAATGCAAGCTGGTGCAGCCACTCCAGAAAACAGTATGGAGCATCCTCAAAAAGTTGAAATTAGAGCTACCCTATGCCCCAGCAACTGCACTACTGGATATGTACCCCAAAGATAGAAATATAGTCATCTGAAGGGGTATGTGCATCCCAATGTTTATAGCAGCAATGTCTACAATAGCCCAACTATGGACAGAGCCTAGATGTCCATTGACAGATAAATGGATAAAGAAAATGGTGTATATAAATATACAATGGGATATTATACAGCCATCAACCTCTCCCCTGCCCCAAATCTTGCTATTTGCAAAGATGTGGATGGAACTACAGGGTATTATGCTAAGCAAAATAAGTTAATCAGAGAAAGACAATTATCTTATCATCTCACTGGTATGAGGAATTTGAGAAACAAGACAGAGTATCATAGGGGAAGGGAGGGAAAAATGAAACAAGATGAAACCAGAGAGGGAGACAAAGCATAAGAGACTCTTAATCTCAGGAAATAAACTGAGGGTTGCTGGAGTGGAGGGAAGTGGGAGGGATGGGGTGGCTGGTTGATGGACATTGGGAGGGCATGTGCTATGGTGAGTGCTGTGAATTGTGTAAGTCTGATGAATCACAGATCTGTACCCTTGAAACAAATAATACATTATATGTTAGTTAAAAAAAAAGAAAGATTTCAATGGCCATTTTTTTACACAAGTAGAAAAACACTCCTAAAATTTATATGAAACTGCAGAGCCAAAATACTGAAAAAGAGGAACAATGTAGGAGGTATCACATTTCCTCATTTCAAGCTATACTATAAAGCTGTAATCATCAAAACAATATGGTACTGGCATAAAATCATAAAGACTAATGAAACAGAATCAAAAGCCCAGAAATAGAACAAGCATATACAGTTAACTAATATTTGAGAAGATAACCAACCATATTCAATGAAGAAAAGATAGCCTCTTCAATAAAAGGTACTGAGATAATTGGATATTCACATATAAAAGAAAAGAATGGGACTCATTTAGTTTTCGTTAAAGTAAAAAGCTTCTGCCCAGGAAAAGAAACAATCAATAAAATGAAAAGACAACCTACAGAATGGGCAAAATATATGTAAACCATATATTTGATAAGGGATTAATATCCAAAACATATAATGAACTCATAGAACTCAATAGCAAAAAAAGAAAAAAACAAATGAAAACAACAAAAGAAAGAAAAAGAAAAAATTATAAAAGATGGACAAATAACCCGAACAGACATTTCTCCAAAGAAGATATATGAAAAGCCAACAAACACATGAAAAGATGCTCAACATCACCAGACATGGGGAAAATGCAAGTTAAAACTACAATGAGAGGGGTGCCTGGGTGGCTCAGTGGGTTAAGCCTCTGCTTTCAGCTCGGGTCATGATCTCAGGGTCCTGGAATCAAGCCCAGCATCGGGCTCTCTGCACAGCAGGGAGCCTGCTTCCCCCTCTCACTCTGCCTGCTTCTCTGCCTACTTGTGATCTCTCTCTTTAAAAAAAAAAACAACAACAACAAAACTACAATGAGAGTAGTTTTAACACCTGTTAGAATGGCCATCATCAAAAAGACAAGAGATAAATGCTGGTGTGGGTGTGGAGAAAAGGGAACACTTGTGCAGTGCTGGTGAGATTATAAATTGATATAGTTACTACAGAACAAAGTATGGAGAATCCTCAAAAAACTAAAAATAGAACTATCATATAGTCCATCAATTACACTTCTGGAAATATATCTAAAGGCATCAAAAACACCAACTCAAAAAGATATCTGCACCCCTATGTTCACAGCAGCATTATTTACAATAGCCAAGACATGAAAACAATGTAGGTGTCCATCAGTGGATGATTAGGTAAAGAAGTTGTGGTATATAAAATATACAGTGGAATATTATTTGGCCATAAAAAATGAGGAGACTATATTTTATAACTAGATGGACACGGAAGGTATTATGCTAAGTGAAACACATCAGACAAAGAAGAACAATTAGCGTATGATTTCACTTACACGTGGAATCTAAAAAATTTTTTTTCATAAAAAAGAGATCAAACTTGTGGTTAACAGGAGCAGGGAATGGGAAGAGGGGTAAGTTGGAGGAAAATAGTCAAAAGCATACAAACCACCAGTCATAAGATAAATAAATACTAGGGGTATAATGTACAAAGTGATCACTATAACACTACTTTATGATCTATAGGGAGGCTGTTAAGGAAGTAGATCCTAAGAATTCTTATCACAAAGAGAAAATGCATGCTAGCTGAACATGTTGTGGTAATCATTTCACAATACATGTAAATCAAATCATCATGCTGTATGCCTTAAACATATACAGTCATGTATGTCAATTATTTATCAATAACTCTGGAAAAAAATGCTAAGCATGTGGGGGGAAAAAACCACCACCACCTTCCTGACAATATTTTTTTAAGAAAAAGTTATTCAATTCCTGCCTTTGCTAATATTTTTCTATATAGCTAGACTAGAAAAGCCATTAGCTCAGATCCAAGTATACTTGAGGCTTTTTTAGTAACAAAAATTCATATGGCAACCCAATAAATGAATAAGTGAACAAAGCCATGGAGCATTAGAACTAAAAGACAATATAAGTGTAATTGGAGGACAAAGGAATATTTTTAAAAGAAGAAGAAAATACAAGCAACACATAAAATAAGCTGTTGAAACACAAAGTATAACCTAAAGTTAGCACAGTAGCTGGAATTATAATCAAGTACACATCGAACGAACAGTCTCTTTTCTTTGAATTTGAAAGTTTCACTGAGATGGATGGTTTGGTGATTCCAGGTTTTTTAACTGCTATGGCTCCTGTGGATTCAAAAGGATATATATCGATTTCTCTGCAAGAGTTTACATGCTCAGGACCTATGAGGGTGTCACATAAGCTTGAATTTAAGAGGGAAACTTCTCTAATAAAATATCTCAACACTGTGGAGAAAACTGGAGATGGTTCTAGTTGCTGATCTTTGGAAAAGCCAAAATTCAAAATCCAAAATAAAAATTTATTCTCCTCTTCCATCCTATCTCATTTTCCATCAGTCAACAGTCTGTTTTTGTTTACTAGAGAAAAGTACCTACTTTACTTACCTTATGTCAATTAAAATGAAGGAAGTATTGGGGGCACCTGGATAGCTTAGTCGGTTAAGCATCTAACTTGGTTTTGACTCAGGTTATGATCTCAGGGTCATGAGATCAAGCCCTGCATCATGCCCTGTGTTCAGCCTAGAGTCTGCTTAAGATTCTCTCTCCTCTGCCCCTCCCATTCTTACACTCTCTCTCCTCTCTCTCAAATAAATAAATCACTATAAAATGAAGGAATATTTATCCCAATATAGTGTCATTATATTGATTGTGTAACGGGTTGACACTTGAGGGATGTGGAAATCTTGAAAACCAGACAGTAAATTGTGATAGGCAGAATAATGCTCCTCCCCAAGATGTCCATGTCCTAAACCGTGGAAACTGTGAATAGGTCATGTTATGTGGCCTGATGATCTTATCCTAGACATCGGGCAACAGAGCTTTACTCTGTTTTTTTTTTACTCTCATTCTCTTTCTCAGGAGTTTGAATTTCATTTCAAATTTCCAAGTACTTCTCTCCCCAACTCTGTCCGCATTTATGATTATAATGTCTTGAAGGTTTTAGTCAGCTTTAGCATGATGTTCCCTGAATCGGAGAGCTCTGAGGCTCTGGACTATATTCAAGATCTTTCCTACTTGAAGTGTGCCTCCTGGATCACTAACATCAGCATCATATCCCTGTTGGTTTAAAATGAAGAATCTCAGGCCTTAACACAGACTAATGAATCAGACTCATGTGCATACTGAAGTTTAAGAAACACTGCTTTAGGCAAATATTTCGTGGGTCACAGAAATCTTAGGAGATTGTCCTCAGTTCCCTGACTCCTGGTGTCGATGCTAACTAAAGCTGTGGTGGTGGTGGATGTTGTTATTGTGATAATGATGATGATGGTTGTAATGGTGGTGTTTGTGGTAGTGGTGGTTGCAATAGTGTGGACAGTTTTAGTAGTAATTATGTAGGGCAAATGGCTACTGTGACAAAGTGTTTTCTCCAATATGGCAGACATCCACTGACCTTGCTTACCTTTTTAAACCTAGCAATTAGCACAATCCTTGGCCCATAAAATGTAGTTAATAAATATTTGTTGATTGAAAAAGAGAACAGGATCTACACATATAATCAGCCATAGAATTCCAGAAACCACATCCTTCCTCCACTCCTCCAAGACAAAACTTAAAAATATATATATATTCTACATAAATCCATCCAACCATCTGTCCATCCATTCACTCATCTACCCGTTATTCATTCTAGGGACTTCATTCATTCATGTACTGAATAAGCATTTATTGAGAATTTATGTTTGTGTTAGATTCTAGGGGTTTAATGATGAAAAGAACACAATTCTGCTCGAGAAGTTCAAAAGCAACTTAGAGATACCAACAATGATAATGAAGTGTAAAGATTCAGTGTCAGAAAGGGAAGGGCATTATAGAGCTACTAAAGAGAAAGTAATCAAAATTTGGATTTTAGGGGCTAAGAATAAAGGATTTGAATGGTAAGTAGAGTTTCACTAAAAATAGGGGAGACAATGACATTCCAAGGAAGATGAGTTATTTTCATGTGTTTGGGTAACTTTTGGCATTCTGAACCTTGTAATATCTGTCAAGTTTGGGGTATGAAATAAGAAATATGACTAATGAAGTTGGCCCAAGAGGAAGAAATTGTAATTTTGCTTTGTATCTCTAGATTTCTTAGAACTAAGAGAAGTTTGCCACCACCTACCACCATTCCCACCAAAAATCTCTAAGAATGTGCCCGTTGTATTTAGGACAACTGAGGCTTCCATGCCACATGACTTTAATATGTGTTACAAAAAATTCTTGCCATGGAAAAAAAGGATAGAACCAATAAATAAGCTCACAGGAAATTCCTAAAAAATAATTTATCTAAGCAAATACTTTCCTCATCTGGGCAAACAGCCCATGTAGAGGACATTAGATATAGCACACTTGCTCAAACAGCTTACTGAACAAACAAGTATTTATGTATCAAGGTTCATTTCAAGATCCTTACTTCCCTGTGTCCACCAACCCCAAAATACTGCGTCATTAATTTAGCTCAATCCCTATCAGAGCACTGCACTGAAAGATCTGCCTTAAACCATGTGAGCTCAGATTCAAAAATCTTAGAAACATCTGCTCCTGATCTGAACTTCCTGAGATATAACTGAGTAAAGGAGTTCTCTCTTACTGCAGCAGGTTTAATCAACTTAAATTTTCTTGATAAGTAGATGATTTGGGGAGCAGTTTTGGGACCGTTAACATTTAAAATGTCTGAGAATAAAGTAATAGAAAGAAAGGAATAGAAAGAAAGGAAATTCTAAGCTTATCCTGTGGGTCTTTTATAGTTACAGACTGAAATAGAGTTGGGAGTGGCCAAATCATTTCATGATTTAGTAGATTAAATCTCGTTAAAGGAGGACAATATAAATATAGATGCTAATTGTTGTCACAGGAAATAAAGATGTTTGAAATATTTATAACAGAATGCCTAACAGCAAATAATTGAAAGTACATCTTGTAAAATATGTTCACAGTGTTTCTCCAAACATCGTGTAGCTGCAACCACTATTTATTTTCCAACTTTATTTGTAAAATAGGCAAGTTAATTATTTTTCTTTTCCATTACCTGCTTTAAGTTTGTGATTTATACAATGTAATGACTGTCTATGGTGCATATTGTTGAAAAAAATCTAAGAGGTTAAAAAGGATTAATCAAATAGTGTCAAGATTTTCATTCAAAAAATTTATACACAATTTGAGGGTGTACTGTAATCACTGTTAAACTTTGGGGGGGGGGAAAGCCATTTCCATTTCTGGTCTGATTGAGAAACAGAGTACAATTGCCTTTGGTGCTGCTGAACATTTTAAAGATTTGATAAATGGTAGTTTCTTTAATAGTTGTAGAGTGGAATCTAAAACTGTATCAATAAATTTTTAGTGTTCTATTATGTGAAAAATCTATGGTCTGTGTTGTACTTGAAATGGACCCTGTCCCCACGCAAAACTTCATAGAAGCATGCATTGCTCTGGTCGAAAATATTGGCTCACTGGATTATGCAGATCTTCCAAATGCTGACACATTTCATTATATGATATAAAAAAGAATCATATTTGTTAATATCACCATCGATCTCATCAGAAAAGTCTTTAAGTATTGGAAAGCTGTCAAGCTCATGGTGGCAGACACGAGTGTTCCAAAATTCTAATTTTTGCTTGAAATCATGAGTTTTATCATTGGCAACAAATACTGTCCAATGGTTTACTTAAAGTGACAGGTTTAGTGTCTGCATTTTTGAGAAAATGTCTATCAAATATCAAGGTCTGAATACCTATATTTCACCTGTCAGTTGTTCTTTCAAGTAAAAAAAATGGTGTTCCACATTAAAGCAGCTGGCTCCACTTACAACTGAAACAGTGCTTGCTCTCAAACAACTATGATGCTTCAGGATGCAATGGCAACTTCCTTTACGCAAGCTTCCTATTTCACTAAAAAAAAAAAAAATTGGTGTACGTGAGAGTCGAAACTTAAGCAAATTAATCATTTTTACTGTTTCATCAAGTTCATTCTTAAAATGAAATTTTTTAAAACCATGTTGGTAAAGAATAAAAGACCAGTGGTACAGTTTGGTGCCCTTGCCTTGGCTCATGCTGAAGTGCTGGGTTCATGCAGTTTTATCTGCCATTGCTTTTGTACTACCAGTACAAATGTCAACACAGAGAGACAACAACTTAATTTTATGGTAATATAGTTATTGCCTTGCAGACACCCTGATGAAGTCTCAGGACCCCTAGGCATCCATGAAGCACACTTGGAGAATTGCTATTCTAGACTCAAAATCTGGGTCTGAGAAAAGACAGTTGATTAGAGACAAAGAGGAAAGTTCTCAGCACCACTTATTAGCTCATCCCCTGGGAATGTTAATTAATTCACGAGTGTCAGGTAGTAGATCTACATTTTCCTGCCATGCTCTCTATTCTGTCCTAAGTATTATAAACCACTCAGTCCCTGCTAAGGATCAAATTCATGTGTGCGGCAGCAATGGAGTCAAAGCTGAGAGAACCTATTCAACTTATTCATAGGCAAAGATCCCATGCTTTTGGCTCTAGGTCCAGCAGCAGTACGAGGAATGCTGTAACATCTACAGCAGAGATGTGCGAGAAGATATTTAGAGACTACGGTCTTTCTGCAGCTTGGGAGTGTGCAAGTCTGCATGGCCATGGAATGTCACTGGTAAGGAATGTATGGTCAACCTAAACTCATCGGCCTGGGCCTTTATCTGAGTGGGTGGCCCATGACCTCACATTTAATAGATCATCCATGGAACCTATCTATTCGAAATCATGATTCTAGAGCAGTGATTCTCAAAATATGATTCCTGAATCACTTGCATCAGAATCATGTAGAATGCTTGTTAAAAATACTCTTTCCTAAAACCCACCCTGGGTTCACTAGAGGAGCGTATCTGAGGATGGGGCAGGGCAACTGGAATAGCAATGCAGGTTAGGTTCTGTCCATGTTGACCAACGTATACAATTGTTGGAGGCTGTAGCTTGGAATTTCATTTTTAACTAGTTGTCAGTATGAATCTTGGGATAACAGAACCTGAAAGAGTATTCTAGAGCAGCTCTAACTTCATTGTGCCTCAGAATTAAATGTCTTGGGGTTGAAAATACAGATTTCTATATGCCATGCTAGACCTGCCTAATCAGAGTCTCTTAGGCAGACGTATTTTCAAGGAGCTTCATATGTATTTTTCAAGGAGCTTCAGAGCCAGTTCTGATGCCTATCAAAATGTGAAGACATTTTCCACACTAAGGTTGCAACGCTGTCTACAAGAAGCCAATTCTGTGAAAGTTGAAGACAACAGACACACTGGCTGAGGAAACTCTCATATCATTTAGACAGGCTATTCAGTACCTACAAATTCATCTTCTAAAATACTCAATAATTTTTTTCTTAAATTCAACTTTCTATCCTCCTCTATTATCATATTTGTTTTCATTCTTAGTAGGGTATTAGATCTTACCTTGCATGTTATTCCACCAACATCTTGAAATTTATTTTGTCAGAATTTTCTGGTTTCATATGAATGCTAACTATACACAGTCGATTTTTTTTAAAAAGGGTTTTTGTTTTTCATCTTATGTGAGACCCTCAGATCCTTCAGGCAAAAAACAAACTTAATTTACTTTCAAATTACCAAATTAGCTCCGATTTTTAAAAACCATTCAAGTTTCATGTTATATACTTAACATTTAAAAATATGACTCAATGTAAATGTCATAGCTGGCAATGATCCTATTCTTGGGATCTTTTACATGAAACAGGATAGGGAGGAAGAGCCTATGGCTGCCAAAATAAAACCAAACACATAGAAACAAAGAAAAGAAACAAAAGCACAACTCACCTCTTCCAGACCACAGGGAAACATGCAGATAAGTCAGTGATTTTTCCTTCCAACTAACTCCTGAGGTAGTCCTGACTATTGTAAGAGCACTGGGCTTAAGTAAGAGCAAATAAAAACTAGGCTATTCTGCTGTCCTAGATATCAAGAACACCAAATCGTCTAGCCACTAAAAAAGTACACAGGCCCAGGCAAGTGATATTGATGCTTCAAAGACCATAGGTATCTGTGAGTACAGACCAGCGTCTCATAAACTCCACCAGACAGAAAAACTATTTAATGGAATGTCAAGAATTAGACTTAAGAAAAGAAGTGAGGGCAATTCTCAGGTCAAATTAGTTTGGAAAACCACTGAGTTATACAAGTTAAACACTTCTTTTACTGTAGGACTTCTCAGAGCCCTTCTGCATGGCTGTGCATTATACCTTTCCAAGAAGGAGCTAATGCACTTGGCATTTTCCAGAGATTTGACATTTCTTTTTCTTTCTTTCTTTCCTTCTTTCCTTCTTTCTTTCTTCCTTCCTTCCTTCCTTCCTTCCTTCCTTTCTCTCTCTCTCTCTCGCTCTCTTTCTTTCTTTCTTTCTTTCTTTCTTTCTTTCCATTTAGCTTCTAACTAAGCTAGCTGTGTCTGGGACACATTCAGGAAGTACTGATACAGATAGATTAAGCAGTTAAGGCAAACGAATGTTTAGGTATGCACCTCAACTATGGTAGGAAACTCTAGATGTCACAGAAATAGGGACCATGCCCAAAAGACAGCCCCACTACACCAGGTCCCTCAGCCTCTCTCTATCGGTTTCTTCAGCTCTGGAAGAAAGATGCCACTTATTACTGAAGTGCCTTGGGATGATTGGGCAGGAAACACTAAATAAGAGGCAATTATTGCCTTCATTACAGAATAGATGATTTAATAAACCATCCCTATTACTTACGAAGTTCAGACCCTATTTGTTGTTGCTGTTGTTTTTATTTGTCAGAGAGAGAGAGAGAGAGAGCAAGCACAGGCAGACAGAGTGGCAGGCAGAGGCAGAGGGAGAAACAGGCTCCCTGCTGAGCAAGGAGCCCGATGTGGGACTCGATCCCAGGACGCTGGGATCATGACCTGAGCCGAAGGCAGCCGCCCAACCAACTGAGCCACCCAGGCATCCCTGTTTTGTTTTGTTTTGTTTTAAAGAATTTATTTATTTGTCTGTTTGTTTGTCAGAGAGAGAGAGAGAGGGAGAACACAAGCAGGCAGAGTGGCAGGCAGAGGCAGAGGGAGAAACAGGTTCCCCCGCTGAGCAAGAAGCCTGATGCGGGACTCGATCCCAGGGTGGGATCATGACCTGAGCTGAAGGCAGCGGCTTAACCAACTGGGCCACCCAGGTGTCCCTTGTTTTGTTTTTTTAACTGCATTTCAATTTGACCCAAGCGATCTATTCTATCCAAAAAGAACAAACAACATACTCAAGGAAATACATCCATAAACTATAATATAAGCTGACGGGATCCTTTTCTGCTTACACATTTTCAATGGCTGCCAATTGCCTGCAGATAAAAATCCTCATCCCTTAGCTGCTATACAACCTTCCCAGGTTGTCTCCAACTGACTTTGTTGTTGTTGTTGTTGTTGTTGTTTTAATCATTCTGTATTTATTATTTTTTTAACTTTTTTTTATAAATTTTTTTATTTTTTATAAACATATAAAGTATTTTTATCCCCAGGGGTACATGTCTGTGAATCGCCAGGTTTACACACTTCACAGCACTAACCATAGCACATACCCTCCCCAATGTCCATTACCCCACCCCCCTT
>PISX010006231.1:22758-99565 GCA_004024625.1 Mellivora capensis
AACCCTCAGTTTGTTTTGTGAGATTAAGAGTTACTTATGGTTTGTCTCCCTCCCAATCCCATCTTGTTTCTTTTCCTACCCCCCCAACCCCCCATGTTGCATCTCCACTTCCTCATATCAAGGATATCATATGATAGTTGTCTTTCACTGATTGACTTATTTCACTAAGCATGATACCCTCTAGTTCTATCCACGTCGTTGCAAATGGCAAGATTTCATTTCTTTTGATGGCTGCATAGTATTCCATTGTGTATATATACCACATCTTCTTTATCCATTCATCTGTCCAACTGACTTTTTATACCAAAAGATCCATCTTTCAGAAGCCATAGAGTTTGTGAGTAAGACCATAGGCTTTGGAGGCAGACAGGCATGGTTAAAAGCACAGGCTCCCCTCCACCACAACTTGAGTAAGTTATGCCACTCCTCTAAGCCCTTGATTGTCTAAGTATGGCTTATGGACCACTCCAGGCAGCAGCAACAGCAGCATTTAGAGCTCAGGAGGCACAATCACAGGTCCCACTGCAAATCTGACTCATCAGAACCTGCATTTTAACAAGATCCTCAGGCAATCCCCATACACATGAAAGCCTGAGATGCACTACTCTAATTCTCATGGGCTCATGTGAACATCTGAGGTAATAATAGAGTAGGTAATAGTAACATTGGAGACGGCAGCCATTTTCCTCTTCTGCTGTTGGAATCCATCTTCAAACCCTAAAGGTTTTACCATCTTATCATTCAGGTATGCTCACCTTTCTCCCTTCACTGCCTTAGTCCAAATCATCCTCATTCTGTCCCAGTCTAGAGAAAGAGCCACCCAACTCATGACAGTGCACCCACTCTTGCTTTCCTTTTACCTCTTTCCCCTACTGTGACCAGACATCTTCTAGGAAAAACAAATGATCAGAGCTTCCATTTGGTTTCAAAATAAAGACCAAAAGCCTTTACCAAACCTATAACCCTTGTCAAGGAGGATCTGTCCATCTCTATGTCTCATCTTGTATCATGTATCTGTTGGCTTCCTTTGTTCCAGGAGTACTGGTTTTCTTTCATTCCTTGAGCTGGCCATCTTCCATCTCAATATATTTTCAAAAGCCATTGTCCCTGCCTGTGGTGGTTTTCCACCCCTTTTGCCCAGCTAACTCCTCTTCAGCCTTTGTCACTTCAAATGTCATCAACCCTGAAAATATTCCTTGAAAATATTCCCCAACAGCCAACACATTGCCTGGCCCAGTACCTGTGCCCCCAAAATATTCATCAAATAAGTGAATTACGAGTTCATGAATCTTCAGTGAAGTGCCTATTGGGACAATCAAACAGATTGATACCTGTAAAGCATTCAGCACAATGCCTGGTAGAGAGCAAGAACATAGGACTGTACCAGTTGTTATGTATTTTGAATAATAGTTCTTCTAAAAGCTAGACACCAAGCATAGCACAATGTGGCTAACAATTAGAATCACCTAGGAAACTTAAACCTTTCGGTGGTCAGGCTCTTTCCCAGACCAGTTAGAATCTCTGAGGGTGGGACCCAGGCACTGGAGAGGTTTTAAAGCTCCAAAGGGGATTCTAATGTGTCACCATGGAAGAGAACCTTTTACCCTTTTTTCTCACTGTGGCCTCCCAGCCTTCAGAGGAATGCATGCTGAATAACAAGAAGAGTCCTCATTATGCATGGCATGAGTCCCTGGCCACTCTTCTCCCATGGAAAGGGACAACAATAAGAATCCATGTAGTGACAGTCCAGCAACTCACTTCTTTTGGGTCCCTTGACAGCAGCAGACAGATGGTGGAAACTCTCCATGTATCACAGAAGCCAAACTGAAACTCTTCTGGGGAAAACCAAGCTGCCTGAACTACTGCTAGGAGGAGGTGAGGTAACACAAGAAGATGCTTCCGGTCTTTAGGGTTAAGTGTCGATTTAACAAAACTCATCACGATTCCATTAGAAGCCTGTCATAATCGTTATGTCGAAGCAATTGCTTTATGGGAGCAATTAATTTCAACTGATAAAAAAGGTGAGACCTCCAGAGTGTTCATCCAGACGACAACAGGTAGGCTGGGAACCACTTGAACTTACCCGGTCTCCTTCAGTGTTTAAGTATTTGGATCATCAAGAGACCAAACTGTACTTCCACTGTCTTCCTCTCCCCAAAGACTGATGTTCTGTGTATGTAAATATATATTTAAGTACAGACAGATTGCACTGTGTTTCTCACTCACTCGTTTTGAACTTTTCAAAATGTGATGTAAGTGAAGAGGAGTATCCAAAGAACCTTTATCTCTTTTAAGGCCTTAAAATACACACACACACACACACACACACACACACACACACACACAAAATCACACAAACACACACACATACGCATCCTTAAATGGCCAAACAAAGCAAAACGCAACCCTCAAACAATCTGAGAACCATTTAAAATTAAAACCTAGCAAATCAGAGCTGATACAAAGTGAACATAAAGGCCATAAAATTCTTATAAAAGCCACAGGATTGCTCTCTGGAAATAATATCCCATTGGGCTAAATTCCCCCTCCTATTTCTCTATGCTGATAAATTGGAAGAAAAAAAAAAAGCATGATTCATGAATATAAATTTTTCTTGGCTTTTAAATCATACACTGGCATATTCCTTCTCAAACTTTGCCAAATGAGAATACACAGATAATGACAATTTTACAATAAGTGGTTCCAGGATGCAGGCTTTTTAAGATCCTCAAATGAAAGGCAATATAATAAAGAGTATTATTATTATTATTATTATTATTATTATTTCAGAACCCAGAAAAACCACAATCAATGATTAGCCATAACAATTAAGCTAACAATAATACATCTGGAATGAGCTCCATGGTAATATGTACTTCATGCTTAATAGTTCAAATTAATTCAATCTCATGGTGTTAACATACCAGCGAGGAGTTGGAAAGCACCAAAATTCACATTAGCTTCCACTTGGAAAGATATTATGAAAAGACAAGGAAGGAAATGAGGCTATAAACAGTGGAGGTAAATAGGAAGAGCTCGTAGATGACATGGTGAGGAATGACTCTCAGCTTTTAGGAATTCAACGTGAAAACATGAAGGCTGGTATTTCTAACCTCACACATTCCTTCAGAGTCAGTGACTGGGCAAGGCATCTATGGTAACAGATCTGAAACCCTAAAATCAATGCCACCATCCTGAGAGAAAGAATTGCCTTCTTTCCCCCATCCAGAGTCCTTTATCAGTAGATGCAGAATAGAAAAAGAATTTATAATCTTCAGGACACTGATCTCAAGAAATAAGAAAAGGACATTGATCTCAAGAAATAGGAAAAGGGGGGCACCTGGATGGCTCAGTGGTTAAAGCCTCTGCCTTTCGCTCAGGTCATGATCCCAGGGTTCTGGGATCAAGCCCCATATCTGGCTCTCTGCTCAGCGGGGAGCCTGCTTACCCCCTCTCTCTCTCTCTGCCTGCCTCTCTGCCTACTTGTGATCTCTCTGTCAAGTAAATAAATAAAATCTTAAAAAAAAAAAAAAAGAAACAGGAAAAGGGTAAGCCCGATTACCTCCCTTGTCTTACTCCATCCTATAAGTTTATGGATAACTATCTTGGGCTCTATAGGCTGTCCACTATAAATATTCTGTAAGGCAGGGCTTTCAACTTTGGCACTGTTGACATTTTGACCCACATAATTCTTTGTTTTGAAGGGTGGTTCTGTGCATTATAAGACATTTAGAAGCATCCCTGGCTTCCACCCCACAGATGCTGGTAGCACCCCCACCCCAGCTGTAACAACTGAAAATGTCTCTAGACATGACCAACATCTTCTGGGGGACAGAATCATCCTGGTTAAGAACCATCACTCTCAGGCTTTAATTCATCTGTTGTGGGTATCCAGGAAGAAAAATGAGTTGAAAATACAGCCTAACCTCTAGACTGTTCTTCTCATTAGAGACAACCAAGCATTGAGTTGGCAATTGTGCACAAGGCCACACCTTTCCGAGGGCACACTGATTCCTCTTCCCAGTACTTTTTGCAGATATAGGCTTGTTACAGATCACATGGAAATTTAGAACCTGCCTTCCTTCTATTCACTGTGCAGCCTAGCCTTAGAAAGCTCTGCTTGTTACATTGGTGTGGCTGGCATCTGGGAATTTGGGCTGGTAAACAGTTTCTACACTGATATAAAACTCTCCTGAGTGATGGGAGTAGCCACTGTGCTTTGTTTATACAAATAATGTGGTTTATGCTGAATGCCTGTTTATCTCCTAAGAGTCTAGAATCTGGGGAGGTGTTAGGTAGACCAGCCCCCAGTACAAACTTTATGCACAGTGTCTAGTGAACTTCCTTGGTACCCAAGGTCATGCAGCTCATCGCTGGAGAAATTAAGGACATCCTGTGTGGCTCTCAGAAGTTTGTGCCTCATTTCCTCCATACCTCACACCATGCACCTTCTCCTTATGCTGATTTACTTCGTATCCTGTCACTGTAGTGAAACATACTCATGAGTGTAATAACTTCTGAGACCTACTCGTTCTTCCAGAGATTTAGGGAACCTGAAGTAGTACTAGCAACCACCAGCACGGTCACAAACTTCAACAAATATTTTATTGTGTGCCTCTATTTCCAGGCACGGGATGTCTAACTTCGTTTCAATCCTCACAGAACTGACATGGTAGCAACCAGGGAAGCACTTATTCCAGGATACTTCAAGTTTGTTCCACAGCAAACAAGGTCTGTGGCAACTCTTTTCTGTTTGTTTTTAGAATAGATATTTTTTCGCAGATATAATTCACATACCATTCAATTAACTCACTTAAAGGATACAATTCAATGGTTTGAAGTATGTTCACAAAGTTGTGCAACCATCACCACTATCAATGTTAGAACATTTCATCACCCCATAAAGAAACCGCTTACCCATTAGCAATTACTACTCATTTCCTCCCAGCCCCCCACCCCTAAGTAACCACTAAACTATTTTTCTGTCTCTACACATTTGTTTATTCTAGAGATTTCGTATTAATGGAATCAGATAATATGTGGTCTTTTGCAACGGGCTTCTTTATTTAGCATGATGTTTTCAAGATTCATCTACCATGTAACATGTTATCAGTACTTCATTTCTTTTTATTGCTGAATAATATCCCATTGTGTGAATATACATTTTATTTAACCATTCATCAGTAAATGGACATTTGGGTTATTTCCACTTTGGGGCTGTTATGAACAATGCGGCTGCGAACATTTGTGGACAAGTTTTTGTGTGCACATATGCTTTCATTTCCCATCGATAGATACCTAAGAGAAGAATTGCTGAGTCATATTTATGCTAAACATTTTAAGAAGCTTCCAGCTGCTTTCCAAAGCAACCACACCATTTCACTTCCTACTAACAGTGTATGAGAGTTTCAGTTTCAGCATATGCTCACTAATCCTTGTTATCTCTCTTTCGATTACAGCCATCCCAGTGCATCTATCTGAGTTTTCTTTCTCATTGTGGTATGACTTACATTTCCCTGATGGCTAATGGTGCTGAGAGTCTTTTCATGGGCTCATTTCCTTTTGTATGCCTTCTTTAAGTAAATGCTCTTCAGATCCTTTGCCCCCTTTTTTTTTTTTTTTAAAGATTTTATTTATTTATTTGTCAGAGAGAGAGAGAGAGAGAGAGAGAACACAGGCAGACAGAGTGGCAGGCAGAGGCAGAGGGAGAAGCAGGCTCCCTGCCGAGCAAGGAGCCCGATGTGGGACTCGATCCCAGGACGCTGGGATCATGACCTGAGCCGAAGGCAGCCGCCCAACCAACTGAGCCACCCAGGCGTCCCCCTTTGCCCCTTTTAAATTGGGCTATTTGTCCTTTTGCTATTGAGCTATAGGAATTCTTTATATATTTTAGAAATAAGTCGCTCAGCAGATGTATGATTTGCAAGAAAAATTTTCTATTCTGTGAGTTGTCTTTTTTTTTTCTTGATGATGTCATTTGGAGCATGAGAGTTTTAAATTTTGGTGATGTCCAATATGCCTATTTTTTCTTATGTTGCTGTACTTTTGGTATCATATCTAAGGAATGTTTATGCTAATGTTTTTGTCTAAGAGTTTTATAGTGTTACATCTCCCATTTAGGTCTTTAACCCATTGTGAATTAATTTTTGTACATGGTGTGAGGTATGGGGTCCAACTTCATTCTTTTGTTTGTGAATGCCCAGTTATCCTGTGTCATCTTTTGAATCACCAACAGAGATAGCTCCCTGTAATTTGGATATATACAAGTTATTAAATAGTCCCCAATATATAAAATCTAGGTATATGACCAATAGTCTTAGAACCTTTCTTTTAAGCTTATGCATTTGGTTTTTTTTTTCCTACTTTATGAATATACTCAATATTCTCCTATTTCAGGAAGTAGCACTATTATTGTTAACTGATTAGTAATACTATTATTAACTGATATACTACTACTACTAATAGTAACAACAGCTATTTAGTACTTAGGATGTGCCAGGCATTATGTTTGCATTTAACATGCATTAACTTGTAAGTACTTCACATGCTTTACCTTACACCATGAGAGCTCCATCTTACAGATAATGAATGATACTAAGGGTGAGGCTCACCAACATAAAGTAATTTTCCTTAGGTCCCAGAGTTAGCAGGGAAGAAGCAGCACTGGAAAGTGAGGACCAAAGAATGCTTGCTAACACTTTCTAACAAATATTAGGTAAGCATATATGCAAAACATCCAAAAATAACCCAAAATCTATCATTAGCCAGTGACATTCCCTGTTCTGGCCAGGGAGCTGACAACAAAAGCCTGGTCTCCCCTTCTAACCCAACAAAGAGAAGTCTCATCACTCAAGACTGATCTGATGGCTGAAAAGGTATTGTCAACACTCTAAAACTGCCTTGGTGACGAGGTGATTGATGAAGAGAGTCAACTGGCACTGGGTTAGAAATCCAGATATGAAGCCTATTACTTTCCATCTGAGAATTAGAAATTAATTAAGCAATAATATCTTTTTCAAAACTACCCTTGCCCTGTTTGCCTATAGGAAAAAATACAATTAAAAATAGCTTTGAGGGACGCCTGGGTGGCTCAGTCGGTTGAGAGGCTGCCTTCGGCTCAGGTCATGATCCCAGCATCCTGGAATCAAGTCCCACAACGGGCTCCTTGATCGGCAGGGAGCCTGCTTCTCCCTCTGCCTCTGCCTGCCACTCTGTCTGCCTGTGCTCACTCTCTCTCTCTCTGACAAATAAATAAATAAAATCTTTTAAAAAAATAGCTTTGAAAAGACTAAATCTGTAGAGCAATTTGATCTGGGGAACATTTCTCCAGATGTCTGAAACCTGTGCGTTCATTAACTCACTTTGTTCCCAGAACTGGATGGCTAGTAAGGGAATTTCGGTCAGTTTTCAGTGGAGAAAGTGTGGACAAAGAAGTGAGCTAACTTCTCCAAGTTCTAAAGCTTTATGGCAGAAAATCCAGATGTACTCACTTCAAGTTGAAATCTCTCTCCCTAAACCAGCTGAGACCTTAATAAGGAATACAATGATAACTGCTGCCATAGATTGAGTCTTCCATTTACAGCACTCTGAGCATCAGAAAGATGGCAACTAATCCAAAGCATATGAGGTAGGTAGTACTATTGTACCCATTTTGTATAGGAGGAAAAGGGGATGCTAGAAGGTTAACTGACCTGCATAAGAAGTAGAGTGAGGCCTTGAACCCCGTGCAGTCTGTCTTTGTCGTCTTAATAGTGTCACGAAATTGTTTCAGAGTAGAAGCAACTAGATGTAAAAGGGTTAATCATGGCTAGACCAACTCCAAGTTGAGTCTTTTTTACACTAGGAAAACTGTCTTCAATATACTTATAATAACTTTATATACCAAATAACATTGTGAAGTTTATTTCCTCCCAACACGGAAACCTCCTTCCATTTCCTCTGGGATTTTCGGCACTGTCTGCTGCAGAACTGGTCTGGGCTTAGCAAGTATTGCTTTATCATTCTTAAATAAAAACCTTTATAGAGAATGCAGAAAACAATTTCCTTTAAGTTTCCCCACTTCCACCCATATTGAGAAAGATGGATTCTTAAAGTGCTGAAGGAAAGCTCACAATATAATAAAAACTCAACACCAGAAATGTTCCAAGTCCCTCTACTCTCTCCCTATATTTAGGAAACTACAATTTAATATAGAGCTCAGCCCTCCAGAGAATCCAGGGTATCGAACTGTTAATACATTTTTATATATTTTAACTGAGATAAACAAGAAAGAGATAGAAAAGCCAAAGCAGCTATGTCAAAGACATAATTACGATAAGACTAATCCAGCTAACAGCAATCGAGGCAGATAGTGACTCCACTGTGATGCTGTCGTATAGTTGGGATGGTCAGAAAACTGTATCATATAAAATGTCAATGAGGCAGGAGCCCCATCACAGGAAAGCAAAGATAATTTACTATGTGATTTCAGAAAATAAAGCTCATCCAGGAGATCAAAAAACATTTCCTCTATTACTAGAGTATTATCCAAATGCATTTTATAAATTGAAGCCTGAATCAAATCATTTGATTAATAAAAAGCTAATAAAAAGGAGCACGTTACATCTATAAACCAAATAGGGAAACCTCAATTTTGTTTTCCACAACAGAGCTTAAACCTTGTGGCAAGCTTTTAGAATTCTATCTATCCTAGATAATTTAAAAATTCTCCTACCAGTTCTAAATTCATGGTTGTGCTACCAACCATGTCATATTTCTAGGTCTTGACCGCAAAAATACCTCGATACATATACATTGCTGAAATGCACTACTTCTTAAACTTGACTATATCTTTGACTGCAGTAACCCTTTCAAAAAAAAAAATAGGGACAATTACTCTAGTCACTTCATTTTTGGCAAATTCATTAACTTCTTTTTTTCCAATATTCATTAACACTTCCATGAACCATAATTCTGACCCTCAATACTCAACATCCAACTTCTCAGACAGGTCAGAACTAAATTCTTCAGTTTGCCATTTTAGCGTTTTTCTCACGTCTTTACAGATAAAATATGGTTAAAACAATGGTCTCCAGGGTGCCTGGATAGTTCAGTCGTTAAGTGTCTGCCTTTAGCTCAGGTCATGATCCCAGGGTTCTAGGATCGAGCCCCACATTGAGCTCCCTCCTCAGTAGGCAGCCTGATTTTCCTTCTCCCATTCTCCTAGCTTATGTTCCCTCTCTCACTGTGTCTCTCTCTGTCAAATAAATAAAATCTTTAAAAAAATTATATAAAAAAGCAAAAAACAATGGTTTCTGGAGCAGCTGGGTGGCTCATTCAGCTAAGAGTCTGACTCTTAGTTTTGGCTCAGGTCATGTATATCATGTATATCTCAGGCGTCATGGAATTAAGCCCCACATCAGGCTCCCTGTTTAGTGGGTAGTCTGCTTGAGATTCTACTTGATCCTTTTGGAGAATCCCAGGAGAAGTGCAAACTCACATGCCTATTGCACTGGAACAGAGGGCAAATAAATGTTCTTATAAGAACAACATATACCAGCACGCTTGACTACATATGAAACACGCGATCTCCCTGCCTCCACACTTTTTTGTAAGAGACTTCTCAAAATTTATTTTTCATTTTCTAAACTTTTCTTGAAGACAATGGATATAAAGAAATAGTCTCAATAAGGCATGCAGGATGCTAGGTAGTAACTGACCTTTACCCTCTATCTCAGGAGTACTCAGGGAGAGGAAGGCACTGGCAAGCTCTATCTACTATGGCAAGTGAACTCACTTGGCCATTTGTGGCCAACTAGGAGGTGTGGTCCAATGTTGTCATATCATCCAGTTTTATTAGGTAAGCAAGAAAACCTACATTTTATGTGAAATCTCCAGATTCTCTGCTATTTTCTAATTTATGCATGAATCTTCCATTTTTCCAATATAATCTATTTCTATATTCTCATATAATAGACATCAAGTGGGCTAGTACACTGAAGCCTCTGAGTTATGCCATCCTTCAGCCAGTAGCTTTTATCCTTTTCAACCATCTGTCATTTCTGCCAGCCCATGCTCCCACATCCTTTAAGACTTTGCTCAAAAAATAAAGAAAGAAAATAAAATAAAATAAAAAGAAAATACATTTTTCCACACAATCTTCCCTGGATCACTCTACTCTTCATTCCTCATTATCAAAGTGTTTTATTTCCTTAGCCCTTCTTCTTCTTTTTTTAAAAAAAGATTTTATTTATTTATTTGAGAGAGAGAGAGAACGAGAGGGGAGAAGGTCAGAGGGAGAAGCAGACTCCCCATGGAGCTGGGAGCCGAATGTGGGTCTCAATCCCAGGACTCTGGGATCATGACCTGAGCTGAAGGCAGTTACTTAATCAACTGAGCCACCCAGGTGCCCTCCCTCAACCCCTCTCTGTACACTCTGAGCTCCCTTTCTGAATCTTCCAACTCTTCCTCCAATACTAGATTCTAAATCTCTAAAGGTCAGGATGCTCTCTCCTATCACCTTCACATGCTCTAAGGACTTAGTGGAGTGTTATACACCTGCAGACGTTAGATGCATACTTTGGTTGAATAAACACTCCATTTGCTTAATCCTGTAGAGCTAGCAGTTTTTATGCTTATACTTGGTGCACTTCTAGATCAAAATAGTAAGTCGAAGTCAAATCTCTGCACTTAAGGCAATCTTGAGGATTCAAACACTTAGCTGTAAAGGCAAGGCAAAACAGTTTATCTGGGCAGTGAAAGAAGAAGCCATCTGTTGATCTGAATCATCAAGGCAACTTGTCCTAATCCTGTAAACATTCAATGTCAGAACTTACGTTCAAAATATAAGTAGGGAGGAAAATCATAGGATCCAAGTGCCTTCTCTTTCACGTCCTGGGCCTGTGACAGACATCATTCATTGATCACAGCATTCTTTTCTGTTGAGTCCAAATGCAACTTTAGCAATCTCCTTAACAACACTCCAGCTAGATCTTGTCTAAGAAACAGAATTGGTATGCGGATGGAAAATGCTTTTATGTGGATTAGATACACACCAATTTTACGGGTCAAATAAGAGAAAACAATGCATAGCTTCTGCCGCTTCTCAACTTGTGTGTGTCTTAGAAGCTGGATGACTTAGAATGGGGGAAAGCCAGGTATCAAATGTGGAGGAGTTAAGTAAGAACTAAAGAAGAAAAAATATCTCTACTTTAATGACCTGGCCCATTAAATTTTAATCTTGTGTGAAAGATTTACGATGTGATGAGACTGCTTTTGTTGTGCCTTGTAAAACATACTGAAATATAAAAAGAGTAAATGGCTTCACAGGGATTGCTAATTTAAATAAATAAATAAATGGCTATATTTCTATTTCTATTCAAGGAACTGTTTCATTTCTCAAACACAGAACCAAAGCAATCTGGAACAAGTCAGACACAAAATTAAAGCAAAAAGCCACTCACCTTCAAGTATAAGCAAACTTATTAGCATTTATTAAAACAAACAAACCCTCAGTACTGAAAAAATAAATGTGGGTTGGTTGATTGATCCTTTAGTTGTAAGCCACCAAACATGACTTTTCAAAGACTCTGTGCCTTTTAAGGTAAATCCACAGACAACAAGAAGCCAGTAAGTGGTAAATCAAGGCCCAGGCAAAAGACTGAGTAGCATAGTGACATCTGTGAGTTTGGCTTGCCACCACATACGTTTCTCATTATGGTAGTGCCAGCAATCTGATTTTCCTCTAGGGGACACCTTCTTTTCCCAACTCTGAAGCCAGATGGTGTGGATGGAGCTAACATCATTCCTTACGCGGAGAGTGGGCAAGTGACCAGTCAGTGTATTTCTTTTGACAAATGATTCAGGGAGTCATTCATTGATTCAAGTCACTCCAATGCTACTCACTCCTGAAATTTGAGATTGGAACTCTTGAGAAAGAGGAGCTAAAGATAAATCCTGCTGGCATCTGGTGGCCATCTAACTACCACAAAAAAGAGACCCTCTCCTCTCTTGATGGAGACAGTACTAACAGATGAGAGAAATAGATTTCTGATGTCATCTTTGAGCAGTTAGATCCGTCTATTCCTGAAGGCAAAACAGCCCTTAAGTTTTGAGATAGGTAAGCCAAAATCCCCTGACTTTCATTAAGCTACAGTTAGAACTGAGTTTCTGTCACTTGCAAATAAAAGAGTCATACCTAAATGCAAGTAGCTTATAGTTTATTTCATTCTTAGGTGATGAACCTCCAAGCTTTTACAACACTGAGTTAGAAAACTTAAATTCTAGTATGGATGGGTTATAACCTCATGCAGTAAAACTGGTAAAATCTCATTTCTTTTCAGTGCCTTTGTTTTCTCATTTATAAAACAGGGGTTAAAAAATGGTAACCCCACAGAGAAGGTGTACATATGGTCAATAAGCACATGGAAAAGTGTTTAATATCATTAATCAATAGAGAAATGCAAATCAATTCTACAATGAGATACAACTCATTACCCATGTGGATAAATTTGAAGCCTCATTCACTGTTGATAGTAATGTAAAATGGTGCTTTGGAAAACAGTATGGCAATTCCTCAAAAACTTACACACAGTTACCATATGGCTTAGCAATTCTTCTTCTAAGTATATGCCCCAGAGAGAAATACACACACACACACACACACACACACACAAAATTTTGCATGTGAATGTTCACAGTGGCATTACTCCTAAGAGCCAAAAAGTAAAGCAATATAAGTGTCCACCTACTGAGGAATGGATAAACAAAATGAAGTATATTCATATAATATGACTGAGCAATAAAAAGTAATGGGGCATTGACCCATGCTGCATGATGGATGAACCTTGAAAATATTGTGCTTGGTGAAAGAAGCCAGTCACAAAAGATGACATACTGTCTGATTCCATTTATACGAAATGTCCAGAATAGGCAAATGCATAGCAACAGGAAGTAGATTAGTGGTTGCCACAGGCTACGAGGGGAGAATGGGTGATGAGCACTAATGGGTTCAGGGTCTGTTTGTGGGGTGATGACAATGTTCTGAAATCAGAAAGTGGTTGATGGTCCCATAAGTTGGTGAATATACTAATGCCACTGAACTTTATATATATATATGTATATATATATATATACACATATATATATTTATTTTTTAAAGACTTATTTATTTATTTTAGAGAGAGAGAGAAAGTGAGTTAGTGGAGGTGGGCAGAGGGAGAAAATCTTTCAAGCAGACACCCTACTGACCAGGGAGCCCTATGGGGGCTCAATCCCACAACCCATGAGATCATGATCTGAGCCAAAACCAAGAGTCAGACGTTCAACTGACCGAGCCATCCAAGCGCCCCTGAACTGTACACTTTAAAAGGGATTAATATAGCAAAGGAATTGCAGCTCCATTAAAAAGTAATAATTTGTCAGGAAAAAAAAATGTAAGCCTATTCTGATTCTCACAATGGCCATTGTAAGAAATCCATGATGACAATTATAAAAATGACCATTCCGGGGGAAAACTAAGAAAAAAGAATGCATGCAAACATAAAAGTCTATTGTTTTAAAAGCTTCAGGAAATGTTAAGAGAATAGGAAAATGAAATTACCAAATGGATTTTCTCGGGTCACTTGGCTTCCTTTGTATCAAGAAATGGTCAACAAATATAAAGCAAGCACACATAAAAGCTATTTGGAGACCTCTTGAGGTTAACAGCACGCAACA
The DNA here is from genome assembly GCA_004024625.1 of Mellivora capensis. NCBI lineage: Eukaryota > Metazoa > Chordata > Mammalia > Carnivora > Mustelidae > Mellivora > Mellivora capensis. The sequence goes on from PISX010006231.1 coordinate 36,454, forward strand.
TATTGCCACTGCCCCGGCCTGACCAGGAATATTATTTATGTCACCCTTTCACAGCTGTATCAGTCCCCCATTAAACATTCAGAGCCTCCTTGTTAATAAACTACATTATGAGCTAGATGCATTGTCTGGATAAACTGCATTGTCCAAAACGCTGCCCCATTATTACAGAAAATGCAGAATGTAATTAGTATTCCTCTTTGCATAAGCCGCAGCTTCCAATAATGGTGCCTATTATAAAGCCTTAATTAATAAACAAGAGTTGGGCCCCGACCGGTTATACTTATCTGAATTTTATATTGTGAAGAAAGGCCACTGTTCAATTCCGTTTACAAATATCTAAATTCTGGCTAGCCTACATGAAGACAATCTAAACAGAAAGCCCGAGACTTCTGTGTTGCTAATAGCATTGTGTTGGTACACCAACAATAGCAAACAATTAAGTGCTGGGACATAAACCATCCTGAGAAATGCTCAGAGTGGGAAGATGATAACATTGTATTTCAGCTGTATTATATGGTGCAATCCTTCCATTTGTTCATATGCATTTCCCGTTTAATGGATGGAGGAGCCAGGGTGGCTTTTCAAACCACTGTAAAGCCCTAAATGTGACAAAAGAAAAAAACAAAAAACAAAAAACTGAGCCATAAAAAAAAATAAGTGTGAGGCGGTGCTGGTTGGGAGCAGGGGTACATCATGATGGAATGTAAGTACACAGTCCCTTTCCACATTTCCAGCTGCTTGTTATTGATTATACCTAACCTAACCCCAAAGGAAAGCCATTTATGTAAGCCATGAGCATTGAACTAATATTTGGGACCATAATATTGAGTAGTCCAGTTTATGGGCCTCAGCTCAAGGAGCATTTGCATTAAACTGCACTCACCTGATTAAAATCCATCAACCCTACCATCTTGAGAATTGTACAGCACCTGGGATGCTCAGCTGCAGGTTCTCTGCATACTGAGACAGACCACAATGAGAGGGCAGCAAGGAGTCAGCCCGGGAGAGGAAAGGGAAGGGGAGAGCATGTGATGTGTGCTGGAAAGCAGATTGCATTAAAGACCGCCAGTGCTCGAATCTGAAAAGAATCCTAAGCCTACTGCAAATACAGAGCTGTGTGAACATGATAATTCTTTCAACAAAGTCCATAATAATGGTTTCTAGAGGCACTGTGAAAACAGGGTGGCTGAGATAGTGTTCCAGCTCAGTGAAGAGGGACTGGCCCAGCACTGGAGTGTGGCCTACCCAGGAAGCCCAGAAAACGGTCCCTGCCTCCGCAGAATCAGCAAGAGCCCAGGGAGCCCAAGCCCGGGGGCTTTCGGCAGCATGTGCTGTCTTAGATCACTGCCCTTTCCATCAGTTCCAGGCACCAGGCACAGGCTCAAAGTCCTATCGGTCTCAGCAGGGCCTGCTCACCGTGACCACAAAGATGGCATGTGAATCAGTAATAGACTGCGAGAGGCCACCTTCCTGCATGGGAAGACCCCTCCCCGAGACTCCAGGCTCAGGTGCTAGATCAATACCACCTATTCCTGTGATCTCAGACAAACAGGCTTGCTCAGCCTTTAATCAGAGGGTGGAGTCGGATCATAAACCCCTGTGAAATGCATGCAGGAGTGAAGGAATGAGTGAATTAAATCCCTAGAGCAGAGTTTTTCAAAGCTCAGCACCACTGACTTTTAGGGCCAGACAATTCTTTGTTGTGGGGGACTGTCCTACACATTGCGGGATGTGTAGAAAGAAAAAAATGTTTTCTTCCATCTGTCTAGGTTCTGTTGCTGGTCTAAGAATGGAATTGATATAAGACAGATTAACAGAAGAAGGGAAAAATGTTAATTACATATATACTTATGGGAGCCCCACAAAGATAAGAAACTCGGAAGGCCAGAGGATTGAGGCCCATATACCCTCCAGAGCTGAGGAGAGGTATAGAGGTGTGGGGTTTCATCATGGGGAACACAACCATAGAAGGGAGGGAGAGGAGAGATTGGGTGAACATGCAGAGAGACCTCAGGCAATAGCTTTCTTCCCGGTCTGGGCCCCTATCTAATGTTAATCTCCTTTACAAAACATAACTTCTGGTCTGTTTCCAGACCTTCTCCTATGTCTGCAGTTTCTCAAAATAATGATATCAAAATAATCCTTATGCCAAAGCAGCATCTTTGGGCATGGTATATACGCAGAGATGTCTCCAGCATTCCTGGCCTCTCCTGACTAGCTAGGACTAGCACACAGCTCCTCTCAGTTATGATCCCTAAAAAGTCTCCAGACATCACCACCTGTGGCTGGAGAGCAAAATCATTTGTGGTTGAAAATCACCTCTAAGGTATCTTTCAGAATTTTAGATTCCAGGAGATAGTAATGCACCGTACAACCACGGCGTACCCCCTAATCCTCAGGAAAGCTTACACAGGCACCTTCCACGTTGCTGGCAGCTCATCGCAACAAAAATTTCACTCAGCACCTATGATGTGCCAGGTCGAAGGACACATGGGAAGAGGCTGTTCTGGCATTTGACGAGCTCAGAGTCTAGGTGAAAGGTGGCATTTCACAGTCAAAGAAACAAGGGGCAGAACCATGTTCTTCCCTGGGCCAAAGGGAAAGGGATTGTTCAGCTAAACATGTTTCTAATAAATATAGGATGTCCTTTTATGTGATTAGAACAGTTGAACTGTAAAGGCAGGCAAGAAGTCAGAGCATACCTCTCTGCTGTTAAAAGAGCTGTGCATACATCAGAGTTGCTGTCATTCGATAAGGTAAATTTTTGGTCCTTCTGACTCCTTTTGGTTGTCTACTGCAGTTGTTTGTTGGTGGGGGGGGTAGGGGCAGGGCTGAGACAGAAAGAACCATCTAATGAGGTGGTTTCAAATGAGCATAAACCAAGATAGAGAGATCTAGGATGAGATGGCCCTTACTTGCTACATGACCCCCGAAACTCATGAACCCCTCCAATCCTTGAGTCCTCGTATGAAAAGGAGATAATCAGTGCCAAGTGGCTAGCATGGCACCCAACACAAAGTAGAAACGGCGAGAACTATGGCTGTTATCATTGTTACTGATGTTGTTGCCTCTATCTTATCATGGATTGATGGGGTTTTTTTTGGTGGTAAAATACACAGAACATAGAATTTGCTATTTTAGCCACTTCTAAGCATCCAGATGGTTGGCTTTAAGCACAGTCACATTGCCATGCAACTACCACCGCTTCTGGAACTATCTAGCTCCAGAACTTTTTTCACCTTTGCAAACTAAAACTCCCCATTCCTCCCCTTCCCTCATGACTGTTTTTCTTTTTTTTTTTTTTCCTTAAAGATTTTTATTTATTTGAGAGAGAGAGAGCACAGGAGCACATGAGTGCAGGCCAAGGGGAGGGTAAAGAGGAGCAGAGGGAGAGAGAGAGAATTTCAAGCAGACTCTCTGCTGAGCATGGAGCCCGAGGCAGGGCTTGATCCCACCTCCCTGAGATCATGACCTGAGCCAAAATCAAGAGTCGGAAGTTTAACCAACGGAGCCTCCAGGTGCCCCATTTCTAAACCAGTTATTATCCCACAACACATCTTCTGACAGAATGAGGACTGTCTTCTGTATGACAAAGACTCTCTCCCTGACCAAACTTTGGTTTGGCTCCTCTAATCCCTCTAGGCTTCAGCCTTGGCTCTTTGTGGGGTCTCCATCCCCCAGCTGTAGCAAGAATCTTGCTAAATGAGTTTAGGAACAACAACAACAAAAAACCCACTCTCAAGATTTCATCACCCTTACTATCTGACCAAACTCCTCATTCCTCACCCTTGCTACCTGACCTCCCTGGCTTGCCTTCAGTGAGAATCCCATTAGGTCAGTTTGGTAAGCCTTACCCTACCCTCTTAGGAATTTCCGATGCACTGACCCCCTACTCTGCTCCTTGACTATACATCCCCACTTGTCCACACTTCCTTCAGCCCTGAACCCAGTTCTGCACTGAGGTTTCTTTTCCCCCATTGCAGTGGTTCTGGAATAAACTCTGTGCTTTGTTTTCTTTTTACCTCTTTCACTACTGTCAGGCTCGGGTTTTCTTTAACAACACGTAAATGGGATGTAAGGCAATTCAAGCCCTCGGTACCCTAGAAACTGAATAGAAATAGTGCTTAAAATAGCCATTCAGTGTGACGTTGATGAGTTTGGTATTCATCAGCCACCTCCTAGGACTTGATTGTACGTGATTCATGGCATCTTGAGGTAATAAGGAGAGGATTTAAAATGTTAGCACAATGGCTCCTGACTGTGGGGCCCTCTCCTCTTTTTCACCATCGTACAAGGACTCATCAAACTCACCACTTCAGGGAAGACTGGGACATCTAATCCATATTGTTCCAGAAGGAACTCCTTGGAGATATTTACTTGATCGCCTGGAACTGGCAAAGAAAGACAAGGTCTCGGGTCTAAATGATCAAAGGTGCTTACTTGTCCACAGATGGTGAACGAACCTCCTTGGTCAGAAAGCCACATGTTCTTACAGGAGCACTCTCAGGAAAAAGACTTCCGGTTTATAGCCGACTCCTCCAGCCAGCTAAAGAGCTCCTAATTTCACCTCAAACATCTGCCTCAGCACCTACTGTGTTGCGCCGTTATTTTCTATCCACTGTCATTTCTGATTCTGTCGTAATTGAGTTTAAGGCGTTTGTAGACAGGAGCCCTATCTGAGCTGTCAGCACCCTGCCTGATCACCTTCCGGCGAGTGGTCAGGCAGAAGCATACAGCTAAGTTTGCCCTGAAGCCGGCTGTCAAAGAAAGTGGCCAACGACATGAGCATTCTGTGCTCCACGACTGAAGCCAATTCTACTGTATTGCCAGTGGGACCTCTCAAGACCGTCTCCACTTGGACTCAGTTGATAACATGTCTGGTACATATGTCACCAACTGTCCAGGCATATTGACCTTGTAACAGTCCCCAGGCACTTTAATCTGCTGGCAGCTCTGTGATTTCTACCTGTAGATCACTTTGCCTCAATGCCTTCCCTTCTCCCCTCTGATCCATAAATTAGGACCTAGCAAAATGTGATCTCCTCTGAGAAGCCTTTTCTAGAGCTGCCAAGGCAGAAGTGGGGATGGCATGAGTTGAAACATTATAGTGACCGAGAACTTTTGAACAATATAGATCCTAGGGTCTTCCCTGGCTAAGATATAAGGCACAAGCTTGTGGCCCAAGAAGCTATATTATTTACAAGATATTCTGATCCACAAATGGTACTGGAAGGAAGAGTCAGGCCTTACTGCTGTGTGCCTTCAAGCAAGTCACTTTGCTTCTGTGGGCCTGTTTTCTCATCTGTACAACTGAAACTGAGAATGTCCATCTCACAGAGTATGGGGGGAGATTAAGAGAGGGGGTGAGCACAAAACCCTTAAATGAGGCTTCAGTAAGTGGAACTATGATCACGAATACTATGGATTTCTTTAAAAAGCTTCTTTCCACTTCTTGAAACCAATGGTCCAGTTTGCAAAACCCTCCTCTTTTAGACAACAATTTACTGAAGGGTAAAAGGAATTCAAACCAAGATGATAACAGAAAAAAATCAAAAGGGACATTGAGAAGTAGTTCATGTAGAAAGCAGGTCATGAGCATGTAATTTGGTTTTTCTGAAGGCCTATATTCTTCATTCCCATTGCCCCTTTCTCCTGATTAAAAGGATTCCCCAGTAGCTGAAATTATTAACATATTGGAGTCCATCAAATGGTAGCTAGTGTAGAGAACTACCCCATCTTATAAAATTAGCCAAGCTTTTGTGTCTTTCATAGACTAATGCTTTAACACTTCAATACCTGCAGCAAAGTATCTGCACCACAAGAAAAATGTGTTCCATGGCCAGCAGGCTATCACACAGTCATCTGCATCTAGAAGCCCTGGGTTAACTGTATCCCAAACTGATGATGAGTTGCCATCTTGCTTTTAGGTAGGGAAGCTAAACAATGGTGGTAAGTACCTAAAACTCAGAGAGCCTGAGTCTTAGAAAAACATGCAAATATAGTTTTGTATCATTTCCAGATATCAAACAACAGGATACCATGAGAGCTAATCAAAATCCCCTATATGTAATTCCCCATAAAGAGATGGCAATGGGAAAGGAGGAAGAGTTTCACAGCTCAGGTGAGAGGAGAGAAAAAGAAGTAAAAGAAAGATGCCCTCCTACTATACTGACCTTTTCAAACGCCTGCCCTGCAGGCTAAGCATGAAGACAGTCCACCAGAACACCAGGCTTGGGGGGTTCCTCTTTGGAAGGACAGACCCTTGGAGGGCCCATCCTGGCTCCCTCTGGCCAGTCCTGGCAGAGCAGAGCTGGAGGCAGGGCAGCAGCAGGATTGTCCATACTGGCTTTGTTGGCAGTGCGGCCTGGAGCAGAACCCACTCATTAGCTGAGCAACTGGCTTAGTCACCTCTTTTAGACTCTGGGCTTCTGTTTCTATTTGGAACAAGAAGATATGTAGTTTCTAAGGTCATGGTGCTCTTCATACATGTTCAATTAAAAAGTTAATGCTATTATCATTATTATTCTTGTATTTTGTTATTATTATTAATATCAAGGGAATATCAGCAAGTATGAGTGTCCTATGGGTGTCAGTCAAGAGATAATGAGCTTGCATGGGGCTAGGCACCTCCATGAAGTCCAGGTCTAGCTTAAAGGTACAAAAGTACCTTTAAGTCAAGCTTTTGTGTCTTAAGTCAAGTTTGTGTGTGTGTGTGTGTGTGTGTGTGTGTGTGTGTGTGTGTGTTTGGCCTGCACATTATTTATAAGCAAAACAAAACATGTAGCAAAATACTAAATTGGCTGACTTTGCATAAAAGTCCAGATTTCTGGCTTCTTCTTGAAAATATTGGAAAAACCAGAAGGACATGAGATCTCTTTCCACAGGCCAAACAGCAACTCCAGAGCCCTCCCAAGTCCCAAAAGAGTGGCCCACTGGTTTCCTTATTTAGAGAAAACTCCCTCTGGCTACATCATGAGGGCCTTGGGGCAATCATGAGCAACAAGATTGCTGAGGACTCAGATCGGGAGAACAAGAACAGAAGCAAGGAAGGAGAAAGGAGACTTGGCACTCACTCTCTGTCACAGGCCTTATTTGTCTTCAGCTCAGCTCGCTTTGTTTGGCTGGACACGGAAAACCCTAGAGGGAATTCTGCTTCCAACTTGCTCTTTGCACAGCTAATTATTTGGGGCTCCCAGAAGGCTGGAGAGAACAATGACTTCCACAGCAGTTTCAGTTGGACTGGCTTAGTTCCTTTTTTTCACCCCAGAGGTCAGAACCCATGGAAGGGGAGCTATTTGTTCTGGTCTTAAACCAAATCTGCCCAGAGACACAGACACATGTTCTGACCTGAGACCAGGAAAGCTACTATTTCAATGCCTGGCAAAATTCTCCTCTCCTGCCATCCCTGACAGCTTCCAGACTCAAAACATGCATTTTTCCTTGTGGATACCATTTACTTGTCTCCCTTGGGAAAAGGAGGTAATATTCAGGAAAAAAAAAATCCCTCACTATATGCCCAAGAGATGCATCCCTCTGCCCGAGTGAGATATTTCCTGTTTCCTAGGCTCATAGGATTAATATAAGGGGGGCGAATTAACTGGGATACTCAATGAAACAACCCAAACTCGTTTGTACACAACTTGCTAATAAGTATCCACAACTTCATTCTAATAGGGAATACATGACAATCTCTGAAAAACAAGGAAACAGGACAGAAAAATATACATTCTGTAGCTGTAAATCCAATAATAATAGAAAAACCTCCCAGCAGCCCCAGAGAGACTTTTCGTACGACCACCCAAAACTATTATCATCAATGGCATCCCTCATTTTAAATAGAAAGAAATGGAAGCAGTTGGCCGCTAGAGACTGCTTCCAGCCTTCCCAATCTGAGTCCATTTTAACTCTTGGCTGTTGCAGTGGAGATTCCTTACCAATTAGATGCATTCCTCAAAGACAAGGTAAAGCCCATGATCTGATGAAGCCTACTCAAGTTCATTTATTCATCCAGTCATACAACACGTATTACTGAGCACTTCCTAAGAACCAGGCATCATGCTAGGGGCCAAAGATACCGAGGTGAGTCAGAACAAAGATGGACACTGCCCTCAAAGAACTCCAGGGGAAGCAGATCTTAATCAAAGACCTCACATATATAATGAATGCTCTGAAAGGTGTATAAGGAGAAATATTTAGTGCCAGACCACCTATAACAAAGAAATAGTCCAGCTAGGGAGTAGAGAGGCAGAGAAAGTATCTTAAAAGTAAAAACACTTGAGCTGAGATTTCTAGGCTGTAGGAACCAGATGTGCAAGAGCCCTGTGGTAAGACTGAGCAGAATGAAAATAGGGACTAAGTAAAGGCCAGTGTGATTGGAATGGAGAGTCCTAGGAAGGGACAGAGTGATAAGGACAGAGTGTTAGTGGAGACCATGCAAGGACTTTTGAACCACTTCAAGGATTCTGAACAATGGGAAATCATTTAGAGGTGTTCAAGCAGGGAGTAGTGGTAGTATCAGATACGGTCATATTTATGCTTTGAAAAAAATAGATTTGGGTCAGGGGGTGGGGGGAGGGTGCAGTGCAGAGTGGGTCAAGGGTAGGCCAGTTCGTCCAGCTCTGCTAGGCTACAGAAGTTTTGGTGAGAGAGCAATTTTTGTCTTGGATGGTATGGTACCAGACTTGATGGAGTGAAGTTAACCATTCTAACAAGATCTGCTGCAGGATCAACACAATGTGCCAGAGGCATCTCGAAGGCCCAAGACTGGTCCTAACTATAATCCCTGGTTCTGTGATGCTGAGTAAAGACATTTAGAAAGACCAAACCGCACAGAACCTCAACATGTCTATGTTCCCATGTCCCCCACAGCAGGGTACCACTCTGCACTCGAAGTCATCATAGCTCTCTATTTAAATTTACAAATTCTGAGAAAGACTCCACAGGAAAACCAATTAAATAGGCAGGGAAGAAAATGCTCACCATTGAGCACTGAAAAGAAAGATAATAGATAACAAGTAGGTTTCAGTGGAAGTGGGTAAAATGTTGAATTTCTATTTTGGTGTCATTCACACGGGTCCTGATTTTTAAAAAAAAATATTTTGATTAACCAAAACTATGGGTCAATCAAATGTTCCATAATGACAGCTCATGTGGTCATAAATCTTTCCTATTGCCTGCAGCTGACATGGTCTCAGTCCACGGGACAGTAAACAGCAGAAGACAAATGTTTCTCTTCATTTCCCCCAAAGGGAGTTAAGCAATGAGTAATAAAAGGATATAAATTATTCACAGTGTTTTCTAGAAGTTTATGATTCAAGGTTTGGGAGAAATAATGAAGGGGGGGGAGAGGCAGGAAACAGAACCCTGAATGAACCAATTTCTCTTTTAGAATGAAAAGGTGAGTTTCTGAGGTGGGCTCAACTCACCACACATAAGGCACCGGGAGTTATTCCACAGAATGGCTGGTTCATTCCTCACGTGTGTTTGGACAATCGGTTTTTTTTTAAGATTTTATTTATTTATTTGATAGAGATTACAAGTAGGCAGAGAGGCAGGCAGAGAGAGAGAGGAGGAAGCAGGCTCCCCGCTGAGCAGAGAGCCCGATTCGGGGCTCAATCCCAGGACCCTGATACCATGACCTGAGCCGAAGGCAGAGGCTTTAACCCACCGAGCCACCCAGGCGCCCCTGGACAATCATTCTTAACCTACGGTCACCCGAGGAGAGCTCTGTCAGTCAGTTTCTCTCGACTTCTGTAGAAATGGAGAGGGGGACAGACAGGGAGAGGGGAGTTGGGAAGAGGCTAAGTCCAGCCAGCACCACAGAGTCTGAGGGAATGTGAAAAGGGGAAGAGGAGGGACAAAGCGGCCCAGCTGGTGGAGGAGAGAAAATTTTCTGGCTTGGTTTTACTTTTAAGAAAGAAGGGACATCAGTGTAAGGAAAGATATGGAAGTGCATAGCAGCAGAGGGCTGTTCATTTGTTTGTTTATAAATGTGGCCCCAAATCTTTTATTTCTTAGAAACTATGAAGGAGAGCAAGTCTGAAACTCTGTTCTCTTGCCAAACTGGGTTTCCTTGACTATAAACGTTCTGAGATGAAATCATGTGCATAAAGGCCACAAACATATCCACTAACCCTACCAGATGCAGGCGCTGTACCAGGAACTACCATTCGGGTAGAAGGGATTGAAAAACTCCTCATGATCCAGCCTTTGCTCACCTGCCTCGTTTTATCTCCTGCTTCAGATAGTTGTCCTTCAGAACCAAGGTCACAGCCATTTTGTTCCTGCAGTTCACAAAAGACCGTGTTCTGCCTCCCCTCCGAGTCGGTAAACACATTGCTTTCTGCCCAGAATGTTCTTCCTGGCTCGTCCCGCAGCACCACCCTTCCCAGCTGCTCCTGGCGAGTTCCTACCACCCTTCCTTGGCTCCGATGTTACCTCCCCAGAATGCCGACCCGGATTCGGAGCTGAGTCAGGTGCTCCTGCTTATAGCTCGCCCTGGGCTTATCTCAACCACCTGTAGGTAGAGTTGATAATAATTAGATGGAGTGCAAGCTTTTTGACCGCAGGGACTAAGTCTTTGTCATTCTTGTCTCCCCCACTCCTGGCTCACCATGAGATACATACAAAGTGCCCAATAAATCTCCAGCAAATGAATGAAGAAATACTCTACTCAAAGCCCAACTGCAAGGAACTTTCAGTATGGTTAGTGAAGACACAACTTTTTGTTGTTTCTTTTTGTTTTGTTTTAAGATTTTATTTATTTATTTGACAGAGAGAGACACAGTGAGAGAGAGAACAGAAGCAGGGAGAGTGGGAGAGGGAGAAGCAAGCTTCCCACTGAAGAGGGAGCCTGATGTGGGGCTCCCTCCCAGGACCCTGGAATCATGACCTGAGGTGAAGGCGGACGCTTAACGACTGAGCCACCCAGGCACCCCAAGACACAACCCTTTGAAGTATAACACAGCACAAGGCAATATAAAACAAATGCCTTATGAGTACGAAAATCGGTATTCAGAGAAAACAGAGGACTTTAGTCTGGGATGATAAGAGCCACAGCCTTAATTACAAGCCTATGCGTGTCTGGGATACGAGCACCATGTCAGTCTTTTCATAAACAGTCCTGCAGCATGATCATTGTGTCCACATTGACAAATGAGGAACCCAAGTTTCAGAGAGGCTGTGATTTTTCAAGGTCAGATAGCTGGCAGCCACCAAAAAAAACAGGATTTGAATTCTGAATACAAGATTTCAAAACTCTGAGAATGGGAAGGTAGGTATCCCACCTATGAAAACACAGACAAATACACAAAGGCACCTGGGGGCAACGCGTGCACTGGGAACTACAATTTTTTTTAAAAGATGAAGCTGATGGGATGTAGGCATGCTGGAGACCCCGCTGCTGGGAAGTGAGCTGTGATTTCATTGCCGGGACCCTGTGTGCCAGGCTGGGGGACCTACGTCAGGGCCTGGGCACCAGGAGCCACTGGTGGCTTTACAGCAGAAGGAAACATGATCGGAGAGGAACCTTTGAGACACTAAGGGGTGGGCATAGGCTGGACTGGGAAGACAAAGAGAAGGAAACCAACTCCAGCCTAGTGCAACTTTGTAACTGGAAGGGCCGAGATGTTGTGATGTCCTTGAGTGGAAATGACACATGAAGGCAGACTGAGAGAAGAAACCAATAGTCTTTGATGGCTGAGTTTCCGTGGGTCTCAAAGAGAAAGAAACGGAAAGTAATTTAAGACCTATTAAGCCAAGATATAGGGACACTAATGACGAAGCCAGCGAGGGGAAGGAACTGGTTTGAGGAGAAAAATTTTAAACATGCTAAATAAGGGGCACCTGGGTGAGTCAGCTGGTTATGCATCCGACTCTTGGTTTTAGCTCAAGTCATGATCTTAGGGTCATGATCTTGAGGTCATGATCTCGGGGTCATGAGATAGAGCCTTGCATCTGGCTCCACTAACAGTCTGCCTGGGTTTCTGTCTCTCCCTTTTGTCCTTCCCCTCCTCTCTTTCTCAAATAAATAAATAAATCTTTTTTTAAAATGCTAGTTAAAACACTGTAGGGAAAAATCTCTAAGAAACAGCTAGAAATGTGGACCCAGACAACCAGAGAGCAATGAGTGCAAGATATGGAGCTTGGGAGTTATTTGCCTCCAAGTGCAAACAGAAGCCACAGGAAAGGTGGCTGGCCATCCCTTCATGAGGGCTGAGGAACAGAGGAAGAGGGCTGGAAGATACGCAATGAATCTCAGTTAACACTCATGTTTAGATAGCAGGAATCTGCAGCTGAACAAGTAAAAGGTACACAAGAATCAAGATCTAAATGCTCAATATGAACCAGACATAATGCCAGGACTCTTTGCATGTTATTCCATGAGGTAGTTACTATCTTATTGTATAAAAACAGAGGCTGAGAAGTAATATATTTTGCCATGGCCATACAGCCAGCAAGTGACAAAGGTGGGATCACAGCCGTGTTTGTCAGACTCAGGGAGAATCTCACTCATGCCATGCTGCCTCCCTGAACAGGGCTGTGGATCAGAGGCCAGTGGAGGGAAAGAATCTTCGGGAATGAAGAGAATGAACTCAGTCAAGGGCAATGAGGACAGAGAAGAACCCACTGAATCTGGGGCCTCATCTCTCAGAGATAGTTGTGGCGTAAGGTCTAAAATGAAAGACCACTATTTTGTGCTGCCTTGACATCTGGGGGAAACTGAGGCAGCCTTGAATGGCCTAACTACAGGGTTCTCTTCCTATTTTGCTCCTGAGGACAGAGTCCACCAGCCAAGAAACTCTCCCTGTAATTTGGGGACCAGGCACAGTTCCTGTCTGTCCCTGGGATAAAGGGTTGCAGTTTCCCATCAGCACCTGAAATTATTCAAACAAGCCAATTACATCTGGATACTGCAAAGCCTGCCTCTCACAGCCCCTGGTTGTTCCCTCTGTTCCCAGGTGCAAACCCCTCGTGGCCTTGGCAGTAAACACTTCTTTCAGCTTAATACTGTCTTCTTCTCTAATATTTTCTTTTTTTTTATTTTTTTAATATTTTGTTTATTTATTTTAAAGATGGAGAGAGTATACGCACGTGAGTGGGGAAAGGGGCAGAGGGAGAGAGAATCCCAAGCAAACTCCCTGCTGAGCATGGACCACCACATCCCCACCCCTACCCCTCCAACTCAGGGCTCGATCTCATGACCCTAAAATCATGACCTGAGCCAAAACCAAGAGTCAGACCCTCAACCGACTGAGTCACTCAAGCGCCCCTTCTCCACTATTTTCTTGATGTCCAGAACACTACACAAGCATCACATAAATCCAGAATGTACAGAAAGCTATTGCAAGCAATAAGAAAAATAAAAAAATCTAACAGAAAAACAGGCAAAAAGATGAATAGGTAATTCTCAAAAAAAAAAAAAAAGAAAGAAAAAGAAAAAAAGAAATAGACGTGGTCAATAATGGGAAAATGCTCAATCTCATAATTAACCAAAGAAATTTAAACAGAAATCATGATGAACCATTTTTCTGTATCTTTCAAGCTGACTGCCTTAGATGTGCAATAGCCAGTGTTGGTGACATTATAAGGAATTAAGTACTCTTGCACATAGATAAGATGAGGAGAAATGAGTACCTTTCCAAAATGTCTCAAGAAAACAACCTGTCAAGTCCATAAAGATGTAAGTATGAGGATGTTTATTCCATTGTTCTTTGTCATACTGAAAAATCAGAAACAATCTTAATGTCCATCAACAGGGTATTGGCGAAATAAAGGTGGTATTCCTATAAAATGGATTACAAGCAGCCTTTTAAAATGATGATGTTGATGCACGTGCACAACCTAGAAAGGTGATATTAGGTTCAAAAAAAAACCTAGGTTACAGAATTACATGTGGAATAGCACACTTATTACATAAAAATGTGTATGTTTCTACATGCACACAACGGGAAAGAAATTTACAAAATGTAAATACTTCTGAGTACTTAAGTTTCAGGTGAGTCTTACTCTCTTCTTTAGTTTATCCTAAAGACATATCAATAATCAAGGAACGGGGAAAGCTTTTCTCACTTGGAAGGAAAACAATGCATTGGGCAATGAATATTTCCCTTCAAAAAAGAAAAAGTGTACTTCAGGAAGAAATCATACAAATTACACACTGTGTTTTGATTCTGTACTCATCCCAGCAGATAAACGTGAAATCCTGGAAGGGAATCAGCAGTGCACGGGATTTCTCATAGGAAGTACAATAAACTGAGGCTTTTGCGCCCTTGGAGGGGGCTGAGCGTTAAGAGTGAAAAGCAGCAAGAGCCTGGGTGGAGAAGGAACTTGCCAGCCTCTCTCTGATGGAAAGGACATCTCAGCCGTAACCTTTGAGATCCTATTCCAGGTTCTCAGCAAGGGCTACTTTTTTTTGCCTTCGACCTTGCAAACTCTTCAGACCCACGGCTCTGGATAAATTCCACCTTTGGAGCTTTCACCACCTGACAGCCACTGTTTCAAAGTCCCATTTGTGCCTGTTGGCGGTTAGAAAGCTTTGTGGAGGGCACACATGACCTATAAAACATGATTCTCAAAACTTCCCTCCGAGAAATCAGTTACTGATTTATCCCCCAATTCTGTCACCCAGAGGAGGGCAAAAGATGACACGACAGAAACCTCAGAGAGTTTAATTCAGAAAGACAGATACTTCGTTTGGTTGTTTGGAAAAATTATAAACCTACTATGTCACTTTAAAAATGTCAAAATAGAGATCTCCATGTATCTTGTTAGGTGTCTGTCATGCTCCCAATAATATTACTTGTGACAGCTCTAAGAGAAGCAATATCCATTGGCCTTCTAGCTCTTTAAGAATGCACAAATTAATCCATCTGGAAGGAGCTGTGTTCTTGACCCCGGGGTTCTTTTTATTAGAACAAATTCAGACACAAACTCTGGGATAGTGCTGGAATATTATATGAGGGTGAATTACGGGCAGTTGCACAACCTAGAATTGTCCTTTAATGCGTTTTTATGAGGCAGAGCCAAAGGTTGGCAAAACTCTCTTTCACCACAGAGGAAATCTAGGCTAAAAAGGAAAATAAGAAGTTTATGAACTATTAAAAAAAATAAAGCCTCAGAGTTAGGGAGTTATGGATTGAGTTCCGATCCATTAATTCTTTTATTCCCTCACAGAGCTGGCTGAAGACAGTGAGGCTCTCTGCTGGGGGACAGAAACACTCCCATGCAGAACGCACAGAAAAAGGGAGAGAATGGATGGCAGAGGCGGGGCGGGGGGGTGGGGGGGCAGACCCTTTCCTTCAGATGTTAATTTATACAGGAATCCTGAATTCAATAATCTCACATCCCCCAGGTTAGGGAAAGATCCGCTCCCCAATTTCATTTGGGAGTTCCATTACATTAAGCAATATTCTGTTGGACCAGACATGCCATTCTTCTCTTGAAGGAAATTAATTTCTTGATTCTTCTAGCTAATATAATCCCAATTCAGTGCTTCAAGTTTTCTCAGGGCACCACTAGATGAAATAAAGTTCTAAAGTACCTCTAGTGGGAACTCACAAGCGACAGACGGAAATAATGGAGGAGAGGCAACTTGAAAGCGGGTGAGGCTGGGGAAATCAGGTGTTGACCTGCCCCTCACGCCACACTGGTCATTTGTTAAGAGGGTTCCATATTCCTAACTCTTCCCTGAGTAGCGCTCTTTTACGGCTTCCAGAGGAAATTTATTCTTTCAGAATGGAAGGCCTCTGAACAGGGTACATGGGAGATTATAAGAAAAGAAACACAGTGATTTCCAGTTGTTTAAAAGGCAACTCAACAAGTCTTTACCAGCAAAAGGAAAAGGTCAGGATCAATAAAAGGGGCTTTCCTCTGGAAGGAGATCTGTTTTCAATTTAACACAAATAAATCCTTATGGTGGGCCTTCTGAAGTCCAAGGAAACAGTCAGCTATACAAGGGATCTGGCCCTGCCAGAAAAATAAGACATCTCCATTTGAAATTTCCCAACAATATCAAAACAAAACATGACAAACCCTACTGGCTCTGCCCCCTACCTCAGGCCTCTGCCTAAAGGGCAAAGGTTATTTACACTGAAAAACGGAAGTCTTCAAATGTAAAGATGTTACTACTCATAGATGTAATTTTATCTTGAAAGTAGCTTTTTGGAGACATCATCTTAAGGGTGATGTTACCTGGGAAAATCCCAAGTATACGGTGAGCTTGGTCTGGGAATAGGGCAAGATACTGAGCATCATTTATGACAGAACCCCTTCCCTTGAAGGCATCTTGGTCAAACTCGCCACCTTACTCTTTTTCTAAGCCCTCTTCCTTTTATAAAGAAAGTACTGGCTCGGGACATCTAGGTGGCTCAGTTGGTTAAGCATCTGCCTTTGGCTGAGATCATGATTCCAGGGTTCTGGGATTGAGCCCCGCATCAGGCTCCCTGCTGCACGGGGAGCCTGCCAGCAGGGAGCCTGCTTCTCCTTCTCCTGCTCCCCCTGCTTTTACTCTCTCTCTTACTCTTTCTATCAAATAAATAAATAAATAATCTTAAAAAAAAAGTACTGGCTCAAAAAGTACTATCTTTTGGAAGATATACAACAAATGGCATTTTTTTAGCCTTATTTTCTCAGACAAATCTAACGCTTGCTATAGTGATACAGCTGTTCTGAACACATGTTCTACACACATACATACACACACACACACACCACATATACACATATACACATATATATACATATACCACTCACAACATACACACACACGATTTTAATTGGTGAATTCATAAGCCTGACCATCACCCATTATTTCGACCTTGGCTATGCCCAATTCCTAGCTCTTAGCTAGCTATACCTTCTCCTCTTTTTCCTTCCTCTCAAGAAGGCATTTCAGATTGCAAGGCTGCAAGGAAGTAAGAGTCTTAACCTTAGATCCGCTTTCATTAAAAAAAAAAAAGTAAGTTTAAGCAATTTAAATATTATTAGAGAAAAACTACTGGGAATAAATCTTACAAACCATCACACTCACTGGTGGCAATCAGCATCAAAGTTAGTTTCTTGCCTGAAATGACCCGCTCCCACACACACACTTCTTCATCTATATAAATCCTACCAGTATCTCAAGGTCTGTCTACTCTATTGATAAAAATCCTTCAGCCTCCCCTCTCTGGACATTTTTTTTTTAAGATTATTTATTTATTTATTTATTTGACAGACAGGGATCACAAGTAGGCAGAGAGACAGGCAGAGAGAGAGAGAGGAGGAAGCGGACTCCCCGCTTAGCTGAGAGCCCGATGTGGGGCTCTGATCCCAGGGCCCCGGGATCATGTCCTGAGCCGAAGGCACCTCTGCCTTTAACCCACTGAGCCACCCAGGTGCCCCCCACCTCTGGACTTTACCAGAGTTCACAAACTTGAGTCTTCCAGAAGATGGGGGCGTTATGTGCACAATGGAAGCCATGTTCCAGACGTAAGCCTTCAGTGCTGAGCCATGGCGACATGGCCACCAGAAAGTGAAGCCCGGCCTGAAGGAGCAGCCGCCAGTCAGCCCCAGCCTGCTGCTGCCATATGGGAATGCAGGCCCCCTGCCAGTCCCTCTTCCGGGGTCTTCACAGAAGCCAAATATCTGCATTTTATGTGAAATATCCCCATTTTAAATGTGGGCTCAATTAAGAAAGTTAAGATGACAGTAACCGTGTGCCCAGTGTGAGACGCATGAAACCACAAATTGGCCTCCTCTGATCGCTATCAAACATGTGAAACTTAAGGGTCAATAACACACGTGTAAGTGGCAGTGGGGTGTGTGGGTGTGTGGGTGGGTGGGTGTGTTTTGCAACACCTGTTAGATCAGTATGTCTCAGAAAGATAGAGATAAATGTGTGGAACATATAACTTGAAAATAAAGCCGGGCTTTACCTACCAGTCTTCAAATTCAGCTTATTTTAAGTTTCAAATAATGTGTAAGGGGGATCCTAGGTATTGATATTTAGAAAAGATGGACATTGGTCAGGGTGCCTGGGTGACTCAGTCAGTTAAGCGTCTGACTCTTGGTTTCGGCTCAGGTTGTGATCTCAGGGTCCTGAGATCGAGCCCCCCATCCCCACTGCTGTTGGGCTCCTCGCTCAGCGGGAAGGCATCTTGAGATTCTCTCTCTCCCTCTGACACTCCTGCTAATGCTCTCTCTCTCTCTAATAAATAAATCTTAAAAAGAAAATTAAAAAAAAAAAGAAGGACATTGGTCAAAGAGTTAAGGAACACTGAGCCTGACAGTAAGGCCCGGGAAGGGTATATACGCTTATCTGTTTTATTCAGCATATATCAAGAGTACAAGCTAAATATATAGGTTTGAATGGAACTGATTTGAATCTCTTAAGGAACCAGACTCCAGAAAACCATATCATGTATGAGAAATTTAATTTTGCCAGATTGCGCACATAGTACTAATGAATTTCCAAACTGCCGATAAAGTATCCCATTCTTTGGCCAGATCTTAGCAAGAGCTGCCTACACCGAAATATTTTTTACTTTACAATCTTAATAGTTATAAATCCATCCAAAGCAGTACAGAAAAAGTTCCTGGCTCGGAAAATATATTCAAAGCATATTAGTTAAACTTAACTAAAAAGAAATAAACAAAAGATAAAACTTCCAGGCATCTTATCTCTCTGTCAAGAAGCAAGAGGGCCCTGTGGCTTGGGCTTCTTTTATCAAAAGCATACCCTTACCTTTTTGTCAGATAAACTTATTTGGTTTTCCTTGTGTAATGGGGTGAGTATTGTACAAGGTTTCAATGCCTCTTTTTTCCAACTCAAATTGTCCCTCAGAGCCTCAAAGTACTAACAAAGTGCTTTGCTGCATGAAGGTGCTGTCTACATTTGTCTGGCAAATATGATGCTGGCTGAAAAGCCTGATGGGTGTGTCATTTGTTACAGGCACCACCGAGCTCCAGGCTGCTTCCACCAGAGAGTGAATTCAACTTCATAAAGAGAAGCGCCGACAGGAAAGTCTTCCAGCAGAATTCCCAATAACCAGAACACGGGCATGAAATCCAAAGACTAATAAAATGGACTGGGAGAAGGTACTGAGGAAGCAGCAGGAGAAGGGGGGCATTGAGCCTGCTTTTGTATTGAAGGGCAAGAGATGGGCATAGAAAAGAGGAGGATGTCTAGCACCTGTAACTCTGTAATAGCTCTAGGGATTAGGCTACATTGCCCTAGTTCCCGTGGACACGGAAACAGGCTCGGAAAGGTCTACAGTCTCCAGTGACTGGCTTAAATGGAGTTTGGCCAGGTCTTTTGAGCTCTAAAGCTCAAGCCTAGTCAATACCTAATGCACCTTCCAGTAAATCACCCAGCCGGTCAACACAGGTAATGAGCTATGCTGGGAATCTACAGATTAGGGAGAGGGTGTTGTTCATTTTTCAGCTTAATTTTGTTAAAGACATAATACGCCAACCGTAGAAAACAATCTGCTAAGCCATAGCGAATCAGCCTTGTTGTTAGTAAGGGTATTTTATTCAAATATATATTAAGCACTTACTAATATATTTGAGATCCTGCAGATACTAGAGAGAGAGAAAAATTCAAATACATTCAAAAGAAGCTTAAAGGAAACCCCGTCTTTTTTTTTTCATTACTGCAAAAATGGAAGGATATTTTCATTGAAAACGATGCTTGTTCACTCAATCACCAAATATTTATTGAGAAACCACCTGGGCCAGAAATAGATCTGTACTCTGAGGATGACACAGAGAACAAGTCAGAGAAGGCGCATGCCTAAATGAAGCTTGCTTTCCTTTGTTTAGAGACAGACTCAATGAAGAAAAGGAGGGAAAAAGGGAGGAGCCACTTACAGTTTGTGATAAATGCTGTGAAGCAAATATTGGGGTGCCTGATAAAGAGTAAACAAAAGACATCCTTTATGGGCGGGGTGCTCCCTGAGGAGTTGATGTTTAAAGGATAAGATGTAACACACGACAACGAGTCAACATTGTAAGGGGATAAAGAAAGGGTGTTCCAGGCAGAGGGTCCAGTGAGGATAATGAACTTCATTTATGTCAAGAAGGTTTAGGCCGCACTGTGAAAGCTATAGCAAGCCAAGGCAGCCATGTAGAGTACAATGGGGGGGGGGTGGTGGTAAGAACCATTCAGCCTCTCTTGTACACCACCAGAGTGGATCTGGATTTTATTCTAAGTTTAATGAAAGCTGTTAAATGATCAGGCCTTATACAGGGGTCCAACACACACAGATTGGGGGTTTTATTTCAGTTGTTGCATGAAGAATGGACAAGAAGACTAGTGGGGAAATGGGAGAACAGGCTGCATCAGGGAGATGGTCCTTGGATCTTCTGCTAGATGCCTGCCATTTGCTCTCCCAATCTATCCTCCACCCTTTCCTATCCTGTTGTCTACCTCAGAGGCTGGCTTCTGTAGGCTGCAGCCAAGGCTTCCCTTGGCTTCTGACTTCCACTTGGGTTTGGCTAATGGGAACCCCCAGCTGGACATTAGAGGAAGGGGGAAGAGAGAGTTGCGATGTTTATTACCTCGGCTCCTCCCCAGGGTTTATCACAGTCTTGCTCTATCCCTCAGCCACAGACTGCTGGTTGGTAAATGGCCTCTACCAGGTACCCTATCTTATAGCTCCCCCTCTGACCTCTAGTATCCTTCCCTTCCCATACACCTTCCCTCTCCTCTCCTCTCCATGCCTGGGGTGGTACCAGAAAAGGCTTCTACTAGCCTCAAGGCACTGCACATAGGGCCTTGTGCTTTGAAAATGGTACCTTTATTAAACTCTAGTCAAATTACCCAATTTGTATATGCCATCTGTTTCCTGCTGGGTTCCTTACTGACACAGGAAGAGAGAGGCAAGATTTGATTTTGAAAGTTCAGTTACTGTGATCCTTGACTAATATTCACTTCTGCTGATGCTCTGTGTACATGATGTCAGGGTCACAAACCCAAAGGGTCACCAAGACATCATGCACTTCTTTACTTCTTTAGAAGAACCAACACCATAAACTGACCAAAGAAATAAAATGTCAGAATCATGAGTGTTAGAGTTCAGAAAACAAAATAAGAATTCATCATCACCAATATTTAATTTCAGGCCAGGTATAAGACCTCTTGCTTACATATTTAGATGTGTAGTTCTCATTCCATTTTTCACTCATTTAGTCAACGTTTATTAATAGTGCTACTACTTGCAAGGCGTTCTTTTAGGCACTTGGTGACACAGCAAAGACCAACTCAAAATACCTACCCCCTTGAAGTTTAGACCTTAGAGGAGAGTCAGAAAATAAACAAGTCAACAATACCTGATGTGTTCATAAAAAACAGGTATGGAGGACAGAGGGTGGGAGATTTCCATAAGAGAGAATATTACCTTTCTTAAAAGGTAATTAATTTGAGAAGACACCAAAAGGACAGATGAAGTGAGCATTGACAACACCCAGGGGAAGCATGACCCAGGAGAGGAAACTACAAGAGGCTAAGGGAAGAAATGTTGGACATTCCGAGTCACAGTGAAAAGGCCCATGTGGCAGGAGGAGACATGGTGAGGACAGTTGGTAGCCTACGCAGTTAGAGAAACAGGTGAGACAAGGTTATCAGCCCATTTGAGAATTCTGGTTGCTATTCTGAAGACAAGAAACCATTAGGATTTTGAGCAGAGTGTTGACAGGAATAGACTTAGTCTTAGGAGGATCCTTCCAGCTGCTGCATTGTAAATAAGGTGGCAAAGATTGGCAAAAAGCACTCAGACAAAAGTCTCCGGCAGAGATGCTAGTGGCTTGGACCAGGCCAGTAGCATTTATATTTGATGAGTCTTTAGATATCCATGTGGAGCTGAGTAGGCATTGGATGCACGCTCCAAGTGTGGCGTTGAGGTAAGAGGTCTGAGCTGGAGATAGAGATTTGGAAAAACATCAGGAAACAGCCATGAGCCTGAAGGAGACCATCTGGGGAGTGAAGAGAGGGAGAAGAGACAAGTTCGAAGGACAGAACCCTGAGGCATTGGAGGCTGACAGGTCAGAACGATGAATGGAGCCAGCAAAGGACACTAAAAAACAGTGGCCAGTAGAGTAGCAGGAAAAAGCAGAAGAGTGTGGTGGCCCAAAGCCAACTGAAAAAAACAAAACAAAACAAAAAAAACTGTGTCAAGGAGGAAGCGATGCTGCTGATGGATCAAGTGAGAAAAGCACAGGGAGTAGAACAATGGGTTTGGCCAAGAAGGGCCTCTGGTGACCTCTCCCGTGCTTTGAGAAGTAGTGGCTTTGAAAGTCTGATGGAAAGAACATCTGTAGACAATTCTGATGTTCTACATTGTCGAAGGGGAGCAGAGAAATGTTTGGTAGCCAGGAATTAAGCAGGTTTTCTTCCTTTTTTAAAATTCAGTGTGGAGACATGAGAACATCTTTGAAAGCTGCTGGGAATTATCTGGTAGGGAGAGGAGCCCAGAGGATGCAGGTGAGAACAGATCATTGCAGAAGCAAGAAAAGGTGGAGGTGGAAGGGGAGATCCAGGGGTCCCTGAAGGCCATGGGTGGTCGTGGAGCAGTTAGGCCCATGGGAGGAAGCACAGGGTCTGTTGTAGATAGGTTGGGGAGAGCATGTGGGGGTTTCCTCCTGACTTTTTCTTGGTAAAACACGAGGTAAGGTCATCCCTACAACAGAGGAGCAGGGAGGAGCCACCGGAGGTCTGAGAAGAGAGTGTGAAACAGACATCCAGGGAAGGGGGGCGGAGTAAGGACAGGTAGCAACCTGCCTTCAGTGTGAATCCAGAAATCTCATTAGTATTAATTTTTTTTAAGATTTTATTTATTTATTTGACAGAGATCACAGGTAGGCAGAGAGGCAGGTGGGGTGGGGGGGGCGCGGAGGGGAAGCAGCCTCCCTGCTGAGCAGAGAGCCCAACGCAGGGCTTGATCCCAGGACTCTGGGATCATGACCTGAGCTGAAAGCAGAGGCTTAACCCACTGAGCCACCCAGGTGCCCCTAGTATTAATTTAAGGTAGAGAAAAACTAAGCTACTTCTGTGAGGAAAATACACAAGATATAACCATGTGAAGCTAGAAGAAGGAGAATCCCAAATGTTGCGTTTGATGGGATAGGGACAGGTAGCAACCTGCCTTCAGTGTGAATCCATAAACTCATTAGTATTAATTTAAGGTAGAGAAAAACTAAGCTACTCCTGTGAGGAAAATACACAAGATATAACAATCTGAAGCTAGAAGATGGAGAATCCCAAATCTTGCGTTTGGTGGCATTCTCCCATTCCTCTCTGAGAGAGAGGAATGTGTGGGGCAGTCCCTCTGCCTGAAAGTGAACTAAAGAGGATGTGGGGATTCCCACTTTCTCCAACATATGTGAGCGATTCAACCAACACAACATTCAAATATATGGAAATGATCTTTATTTTAGGTTCTTTCTCATTTAGCCTTTTAGGTTTTGAGAATGTTCAAGATAAATCTCAAATGCTGCTTTTAAAAGCTTCCTTGTAAATTACCACTGGTATGTGAAAGCCACACTCCTAGATAGAACCAAAGAGGGGAAAGAAAAGAAAAGAAAAAAAGACTAATGACCCCTGACATTAGAATTTAAAATGCCCCGCATGCAAATCCACTTTCCCTTCACTCTTTTGTAATGCAATAAGCAGTGAGAATTAGAATTGCAAAAATGAGAAAAGAGCTACGTGGAAATGATACAACAAAGTAGTTTCACAGTGATATTGAGAAAGGGATATGAAATGAATACAAGATAACACAGAGAGACAGAATCTGGTGTTCTGTATGGATAAGCGAGTATGTATATGCGCACACGCATGTCTGAGGGAGAGCAAGGGGAAAAAAAATTACTTCTTCCTGTGCTTTGTTCTCCATGAGCAAATTTTTAAAAATAGACACTGTTTTGGTCACATTTCAATAATGTGACATACGGTTCCTACTTTAATTCCAAATGATTTTTCACTAAATGGGTTTTGAAATTTTTATTTGTAAATAGAAAGACCTTTTGAATATCTGATTTTTAAAAAATAAACTCAAGCAACGATCAAGATAGACTCTTTGTAGTCTTGGACTAGTAGTCTTGGACACAACTTTGTTGCAATGACTGCTTCTGACACCCCTAGCCTCCACAGAACCCTGATGCTACAGATGTCTTCCTCTCTGGGCTTCAGTTCAACACCGAAGTATGACAGTGTAAGTGAGGCAGACTGTTTCGCACCCTGTAGCCGGAACATAGTAAATAATGCAATTAAGTTTCGAGAAATCATTTGACCCATATGGTGTATCAGCTGCATGGACATAGACTAATTGCCTGCCCTATCCCCACACCCATCCTCCTTATTCTCCCTTTTGTGCC
Source organism: Mellivora capensis (assembly GCA_004024625.1). Taxonomy (NCBI): domain Eukaryota; kingdom Metazoa; phylum Chordata; class Mammalia; order Carnivora; family Mustelidae; genus Mellivora; species Mellivora capensis. Next base: position 60,808 of record PISX010006231.1, read on the forward strand.
ACTCCCATCCACAGAATGAGAGAGAAGCTTCTCTACCTGGCCTATGAAGAAACAGAAAAGAAAATGCCTAAAAATTCCTCCTTACTTGTTTACCAGTTTCCACCAAATTTAAGTTAATTATGTAGAGATCCTGGATTCACCTATCCAAAGAGAACTCAGTGATTAATGCAAAGGGCAGTCCAGCCAAGGTAGGCACCTTCTCACGTGCATGGGGAGCAATCTGGTGTGATATACCCAAGTAAATGATGTGGCATTGAAATTCCTGGTGTGGACGATTTGCCTACTTGGTATCTATTCTCCCTTTCTATTTTTCTTTTTTTAAGATTTAAAGAATCTTAAGATTTTAATATTAAAATTTTATTAATTTATTTGACAGAGAGGGAGAGCATGAGAGGGTACAAGCAGGGGGAGTGGCAGAGGGAGAAGCAGACTCCCTGCTGAGCAAGGAGCCCAATGTGGGACTGGATCCCAGTACCCTGAGATCATGACCTGAGCCAAAGGCAGATGTTTAATCAATTAAGCCACCCAGGCACAGGCACATTCCTATTCTCTCCTTCTTTGTTACTAACAGCACCCTGATTTTTTAATGACCTAATTAAAATACTCAGCTTCAGAATTCCGTGCATCTAGGAGTGATTGAAAGGAATAATAAGATCAATAAAAGTTGACCAGAAGCCACCGATAACATAAACAGTTGATTAGCACCTATTTTGTGTCTTAAAATAAAGCAAGTTAAGGAAAACAAAATGTCATTAAGAAAATCATAAGGAAGAGAAAATACAGAACTGGAGCATATCCACTATAAGTTTACATCATCATGTTGACAAGATGAATCCTATGTCTATACGCATCTACATCAATGTTGTCTGATGTGACACAAAACACCATAAGGGTTACACAATTACTCACACAAGGCATCAAAAATGAAAAGACAATATAAGGTCTTTTGATAAATTTTAACTTTTGGCAGTAGATTTATGCATATTTTACAGTAATAACTGACAAAATAGGCTAGTATCCACTTATATTTAGTGTTTTCATAACATACCGAGCTTTTTCTTAAATTTTCGGATATTTCTAGGCCATGTGTTTGTTTGTTTTTTAAGATTTTATTTATTTATTTGACAGAGAAAGATCACAAGTAGGCAGAGAGGCAGGCAGAGAGGGGAGGGCAGTAGGCTCCCTGATGAGCAGAGAGTCCGATTCGGAGCTCCATCCCAGGACCCTGAGACCATGACCTGAGCCAAAGGCAGAGGCTTAACCCAGTGAGCCACCCAGGTGCCCCTACCATGTGTTTTTTTAGTCTTTCAAATTGTCACAAATCTCAAAAAAAATTCCCAATACATTTATTTTTAAAAATTTACATACAGAGAGAGAGAGAGAGAGAGAAATCTCCCCTATTAGTTCTGTCTTTCTTGAGGACCTGCTTACTACACAATTGTAACTGGGTGTCTGCTTACTACATCTAAATGCAATCGTCTCCGAGATCTGAGACCTACCACTTTCTGAACCATGTAACTATGTACATTTCCTTGTATCTCCTAGCCTCCAGATCTATAGAGTGGGACTATCTTGGTGCCCATTTTGTAGAGAACAAAACTAAGGACTACAGTAGAAAAATAGCTTGTCCCAGGAGATACAGCTACTAAGTGGCAAAACCAGGATTCATGGGGCGCCTGGGTGGCTCAGTGGGTTGGGCATCCAACTCTTGACATTGGCTCAGGTCATAATCTCAGGGTCATGAGGTCGATCCCAGTATCAGGCTCTGTGCTAAGCATGGAGCCTGCCTTAGATTCTCTCTCTCTCCCTCTCCATCTGCCTTTCCTACCCTGCTCACATGTGCTTGTTTTCTCTCAAAAACAAAACAAAAAACAAAAATGGGGCTCAAACCCAGAATTCAAAGTCTAAATGATGCCAACACCCATGCACTTACCCAATGAGTTACATCGCAGGTGATGGGTTGTGTTCTTTAATGTAGTTGCTAATGTAATCACTCCAACTAGTCTTCAGGGTTAACTTGCTTCAAGCTTATGCGCTCCTTCTTTGCTGACATAAGTCCCTTGATTTGATTTGTAGCAGAACTAATTTACTTTCTTTTTTTTTTTTTTAAGATTTTATGTATTTATTTCAGACAGAGAAAGTGTAATCACAGGCAGTGGGGAGGGGCAGAGTGGAGAGTCCAATTTGAGGCTCAATCCCAGGGCCGAGAGATCATGACCTGAGCCAAAGGCAGACCCTTCACTGACTGAGTGGACCACCTAGGCGCCCCAGAATTAATTAACTTTCAAGATCTGCAGACCACTGGCCCTGAAAAGTGAAGGACCAGACTTTTCCAGAAGATAAGTCCAGACTACTAGGGAAACAATTACTTCTGATCCCAGCAAATCTGTTCAGGGTCACGTTAACATAAGACTAACCACCTGGGCACCTGTCACTCCTGCCCATAGCTCCCCTCCCTTTCCCATGACTTTCTCTTTAAAACCCCCAGCTATCCCCAGACAGAGAAGATAGTTTTGTTTTGGTTTGGGTTTTTTTGTTGAGAGAGAGAGAGAGAGAGAGAGAGAGAATCTTAAACAGGACCCACACCCAGCAGAGAGCCAGACACGGGCCTCGATCTCACCACCCTGAGATCATGACCTGTGCCAAAATTAAGAGTCAGATGCTCAACCAACTAAGCTACCCAGGCACCCTGAGAAGATTGTCTTTGAGATGTTAGTCTACCATCTTCCCAGATTGCCAGTTTCCCGAATAAAGCAACCAAATGGTGAATAGCCGAACCTGAGTTCATAATGGGTTCTCTGTCCAGTAACATTAACACAGAAATGGACTGTGACTGGGTAAATCTTAGGTGAATAAAAAGAGTATATGCATGTTGCTCAGCATATAAACAAATCAAGACTATTGTGTTACAGGGCTGCTAGCTCTCTTGCTTAGGGTAGGATTTTAATTTGAAAAGAAGCAGAAGGCTGTTCCATATTAACTACTCCTGCTAACACTCCATTTACTTCAGATAAAGATATCCTGTCTGTCAGGCACCCTGAAGTTTATCTGTGGAAGGCTGGGTTTATCCATTTCAAACTGCCCATACTTCCACAATCTCACTTTATTTTCCCTATAGCCCCCTGAGTCAAGAAGGGCAAGTACTATTAACTCCATTTTCCAGGTGAAAGAAGTGACCCCTGGAGAGGTTAAGTAAGTCACCCAAGGTCACACAGCAAATTAGTGGTACAAGCAGTATTGGAAAGCCTATCTCCTGATGTCCAAAGCAGGCTTTCCATTATGCTGTGATCCTGCCACCTGTCACTTCCACCGCTTCTGAAGGGCTTAGAGTCGATGGGGCACGCTATCAGTTCCTCAGGGTAAAACCGTCCTATCTGGGTAAGAAAATGTATGAGCATGGGCACACACATATGCACACACACACAGAAAGATACACTATAATTGCATTTGCCAAAATTGTTTTATAACAGTCCAGTTGAGAATGCAGAAAATTCGAGGCTGCATTTCAGAAACAGAGCCCAAAGGGTCAACTTCATCATGAAAGAGGATTTCTTCACTCATGGGTGTATGGGTGGGTGGCTGGCTGGTCAGATGGGCTGCATGAACAAAGGCTCAGGGGACTACAGGGTAAAAGCTAATTTAACTTTTATTGCTATTAAGCAGTGACGATGAAAACACGAGCTGGGAAACAGACATGCCCAAGAAAGAACATGGAGAACAATTAACCCTTCTGTGACTTTCTCCCTATTTCTAAACTGCAGGGTATTAAACAGTTCTTTGTGAATAACAAGTTAACATTTTGACTCATTCTATACAATATTTAGAAAAAAGAAAGAACTATGGGGTATTGAGTAAAAAAAAAAAAAAAAAAATCTCAGCACAAGATTATGGTCATATGAAGTCTTACCTGAAACCAAAGAAAGTACAAAGGGAGGTAACACACCACATCGTTGGTTTAGCACCAAAGCCAGGATTATCAGATGGCAGTATTTGCCTTTCACAAGCAACCAGTCAGGCACCTGCCTCAGTGACACTGGCCTCAACAACACAGAACTTAATTTCTCTCCTCATGGCTAGGTAGATGAGTAGACATAACAAGACAAAAAGAGGAACCACAGAATTTGAAGCTCAAAGACGAAAGACTGGCTCTGGGGATAGAAGTTCCTAGGAAATTGAAACAAGTTTCCAAACATGCTGTCAAGACCAATGCCAGTGACCTCCCATCAGGGGAGAAGCCCACTAAAAGCTCTCCTGCCTACAGTGCTACTTTGAAAATCATCAGAAAACCTCAAGTGCCTTTTTCTCTGCTACCCAAGCAAAAGGAAGTTTGGGAAGTTCAGACACCAGGAGACTGGCCACCTTCTCAAAACTCACTTGCCACAGATTCAAAGATGTTCAAAACATGGACCAAGTTTTCCTTCAAACAAGAATTTAGGGTGCCTGGGTGGCTCAGTCAGTTAAGCGTCTGCCTTCACCTCAGGTCATGATCCCAGGGTCCTGGGATTGAGTCCAGTGTTGGGATCCCTGCTCAGTGGGGCACCTGCTTCTCCGGAGCTCTGTCCCTCTCCCCGGCTCATGCTCGCTTGCTCGCTCGCTCTCGCGTGCGCGCGCACAAAAATAAATAAAATCTTTTTAAAAATCAAACAAGAATTAATATTGGGCTTAAAACAGAAAGAAAGTGATTTGAGGCCCACCAATCTAGACTGGAGAGTGAGCATGATAGGAAAGGTGAGGGAAAAGCCAAGAAAAAAGCCATTCAAAGGTGCTTTCCCTAAAAATCCTGGAATCCGTGTCATCCAGTCATGGTACCATGTCCCAGAGAGAAACACAATCCAGGATCCAGAAGGTTTTTCACAATTCTACTCAGACACACAACAAAATGTGAATAGGGAAGAATCAATTCTTGATGCGTAGAAAACACCAGCAAATCATTCTCTTCTTGTTGCTGCCTTTCTCAAAACTCTTCACAAGTTTGGTAAGTGGCTGACAAACTCTCTCCCTCCTGGCACTTACCAAAAACACTCATACCCAACCTGGGCAGCCTGTCCTGCTCACTCTCATCATCTCTCAACTCCTTATTATGCAGTTCGACACCACCTCTCAGTTTCTTTCGTTTTCTTCCACTTTTGCTAGTCTTGAGAGGATCTGGGAGTTCACCAAGGGAATATAGATTTTTCCTGTATAGAGATTAGGGAAATGGTGAAGACCATGAATAGCCATATGCAAATAATTTTACTGTTTAACATATTATTACATTTTGTCCCTTTGAATTCCAATGTCTTAAACAAACTCAAAAGCTAGCACTTGAGGGGCATGTGAGTGGCTCAGTCAGTTAAGCGGCTGCCTTCAGCTCTGGTCATGATCTTGGGGTCCTGGGATCGAGTCCCACATCAGGCCTTCTGGTCAGTGGGGAGTCTGCTTTTCCCTCTCCTTCTGCCCTTCTTCCCAACTGCTCTCTCTCTCTCTCTCTCTCTCTTTCAAATGAATAAAGTATTAAAACAAACAAACAAAAAATCTAGCACTTTAATCGAGGAAGCTTTTTAAATGGTAGACCAGGAATTCAAGACTCCAACAGATCTAAGAGACTCAAATCTGGCTCCAGAGATAATGGTCTTTTTATAACATTAAAGATAACAATAGGAACTAGGGTCAAAAAGAGATCTTTTTCCAGCCTCATTTTGATCAAGCCAGTAAGTGTTACTATGTGCCAGGCATTGGGCTTGGTGGTAGGAATACAGAGATGACTAAGTCAAGATCCTTGTTCTTAAAGAGGTCACAGTCTACTGCAGTGTTTCTCAAACTACATTCCTCAGAGCACAAGTGTCTTTGTAAAAAGGGGTCCATGGCCCAACTATCTGCGAAATGTGGCTTTTCCTTTTGGATATTTTTCAAACCTATCCTAATTCTAAATTAAAGAAACTTTATTACTTTACTCCAGTGTTTCTCAAATTTAATTCAGTACTGACTTATGTGCTTTGCAAAACACTCACCTTGAGATGAGCTTACAAATGTGGACGTAGAGGCATTCTACCTTTAGCTTAAACAAACAGATAAATAATCAGCACTTTTAAGATGAAATAAGGACAGTGAAAGCATTTTCATACAAATCACATTGCATTTCAACCAAAAAGGCAAGTGAATTTAAATGTCCAAACTGAGAGTATCTTTGTCTTCTTGTTACAATGAGAAAGTGAGCAATGAATAAAAATGGGTTGTGTGTGGGGTTACTTATTTTGCTTATGCAGGCAGTGGGAAAGGTATCCAGCCTTCCAGAATATTAGGAGAAATTGTAGTAAGATCAAATCCTTGGTATCCATAGGGGTTACAGGCAGGGAAACTTCCTGGAATCCATTGGGTGGATGGTGACGGTTCCCTCATCAGTCGGTCTAGAGCATGGTCCTTCATCCGGCTATAGCATCAATGACTAGGTTCTCACCAGCACAGTTCTGTGGTATGATTTGGGAATCATTCCCGGAAGCCGAGCCTCAAGCCTGTTTCTCTGGGACTCCAAATGATTCTTTGAAACACCTCAGATACCTTAATAAATTCCTTTTCTATTTAAATTAGCCAGAGCAGATTCTGCTGTTTGCAACTAATACCCTGGGCCATGTTTTCCTTTCCCACTTCCAGTATCCAGGCAAAAAACTGTCTTAGCCATTCACAACCCAGCATTTCCCTCTTAGGAAACTCTAATCCAGCAATATTTTTCTGTGGAATCTCCACTGCCCTCCTTTACCTTCAAGCTGTAAGTAGTCAATGAGACTGACCCCTAGTTCTAGACTCCCACCTGCATTCCTTGCCAACTCAATCTTCTTTCTTAGCCTAAGGCTAGTCTATTTATTGTATGAAATATACTTTTCTGTCAGTCAACATGGCAAGGATCTTCGGCTAAGTCAAAAGCCTAGCTCTTCATTTATCTTTTGAGTTGTAAATACATCCCTGGACACACCAGTGCTTTGAACCCAGTATTTATCTGAACGGAGTATTTATCTCTCAATCTATCCCACTCTTCAACGATCATTTTGCTTTTTTTGGTTATACATTGCATAGCTCTTCCAAAGTGTGAAGAAATCTGTCAGTGTAATTTCAAAACAAGATCCGGGTGGTCTAAGTATTAAAGCAGGCAAGAATGCCAGGAACTGTCCTATTTCCTAGCTTGGTGAGTGACTGCAGAACTCAGGCAAATTGAAAGTGTATCCATAGCACCCTCTCAAGAGGAGGTTCTCAGTGCCTTCAGAGGCTTCCAGTTTAAGAGCACAGGGTCTGGGGCGCCTGGGTGGCTCACTAGGTTAAGGCTCTGCCTTCGGCTCAGGTCATGGTCTCAGGGTCCTGGGATGGAGCCCCACATCGGGCTTTTTGCTCAGCAGGGAGCCTGCTTCCCTCTCTCTCTGACTGCCTCTCTGCCTACCTGTGATCTCTCTGTCAAATAAATAAATAAAATCTTAAAAAAAAAAAAGAGCACAGGGTCAAGGCCACTGAGAAAGGTTACTTAAAAACTGCTCTAGGAAAATATTTAAATAGTCATCTTATGGGAGGAAAAAAAGCACATTTCTTGATGTAGTGGTTTTAAAAAGATTTAGATCCGGCATGTGAATTCCCATAGAATCCTACTTAGCCCCCTTATCTATGTCAAAGCAAACTTAGTTTCACATCAATGGTGCTTCTCATTTATCTTAATGCTAAGGATTTATTTCTTATGCAAAATTGTTCATTTTTACCAGCTTGGAACTTAAAAAAAAAAAATCACATTCTCTTCTTCAAGAATTTTCATTAAGCCAAGGTGTCATCAAGCTGAAAATCTGCAGACACAATTTTGGCTTACTTTTGCAGGAAACTCAGAGGAGTGCCCAATCTAAGCAACAGCGGATTATCACAAGCACTGCTGACAGATTCTTAACAGTGCTGGGAAGAGAAAAAAAACATAGGTGGTATATAATGATTCACAAAGATTTCTGCTCTAACCTAAATTTGAACCCATAAGTTAGTCTATACTCCCCCATGACTGTCTGTGGCCAGGAAGCTGCATTCTTTGCGAGGGTGGGGGGGGGACGGGGAGGGGAGTGGAGTTACAGTTGAAACTCAGAATGATTTTGTCCCATGATGTATACACAGGACCTGGGTTCATAACCTGGTACCTGGAAGCATGCCGATTATCACAGAGATAAAAATTAAACATACAGATGATAGACCACATAGATTTTTCACATCTCATATATTTATTTATTGAGGCACCAGAGAGAGTCATAATCAAAATGTGAGTAGGTAATGTCACTAACCAGAACAAAATTATCAAGCTATCTAAGAAGCATCATAGAAAAATAATGAGAAGATTTCAAGGAAAAAGAATCAGACTTCAATCAAATATTTCAGGCAGAACTATAGACATTATCAATTATGATCCTCATAGCAATAGTCAAAGAAATTTCAAAACAGTGGAAACACAATTAACCGAAGGTTAAAACCCAGAGCATCAATATTTATTAGTGTACTTTCTAGCTCTGTGTCCAATTAAGTCCCCAAATCTCCTTAGACTTAATCCCCCTGATCATATGGGTGTCTAATACCTGTCAATGCAATTTTCGTGATTGCTAAGGAAAAACTCCCTATTCATTCCATTAGTCTTTATCATCACTATATTAAATTATTCCCCCTAGTGTTTTCTCTCAGCCACCACTGGTCTGCCATTACAGTACTTCTGTTTTCCCAGAGTCTCAACACTTGGATGCCCCTGGCTAATGGGTTCTTCTTTTTTCTCTTAAATTAAACCATCCCACTGTCTTGCAAAGGACCAGGCAACTGCTTGAAGACTCTAACTTGTAACTTGAGCTTCCTACCAAGCTCTTTAATTAAGCCACAATATCATTGCTTCTCTGGTTTACAAGATAATCATCTAATCCCTTTTGTTAAACTATTCGGCCTTTGGCCTTACAGTTTATTCACTTGGGAACTAGATTACAGCTTCCCAGACTAAAGCCACAGTGGCATTATTGTGACTTGTTACAAGTTTAATTAACGCCAAACAATGCCAGCCCAATTGCTACCATTTCCTTTCATATAGCTGCACCCTCATTTTGCCTTTAATAACCCTCTTGATTAGTATTTTTCCAAATGTTCTCAACTCACTCCTCCTGTTGAATTACAACATTCCTACTGGAAAGTGGCTGCTCAATTTTAAGACTTTAAAATTCTTGGTCTGGGTTTGCAGGGACATGTCTAGTAGATCAGCTGAAGGGAGAAAAGAAAATGGTAATATTACCTTCATTGGTGACATCATTAACAGAACAAAGCACATTTTATGAAACTTCTTCACATACCTTATTCAGAGAGCTGGGCAGAGTAAATATTGCCATGTCCATTTTATTGATCACTGGTCTCCAAACCATGTCAATGCATACCAACCCAATGAAGTTGTTTCAAACAATACAGCTCCTTTTATGTCATTTTACTCTTTTAACAGTCTAAATAAGACCATCCTTTGAACAAAGGGGATGCTGGCTTTTAAATAAGAACAGTTTGAAAGCCTCTGTTATAGAAGAAGGAATCAAAGCTCAGCACAGAAGTGAATTTACCAAAGTCAAACAGTGAATAATTGAAAAAGCAAAGACAACAACCAGGGTTTCCTACCTCTAAGTGACAACATTTTTTCTGATACACTTACAGCCTTTGGAAGGTAGAATGCCAAAAGAATAAGGGATGCATTTGTGAACCCCTTCTCATGAGTTCATTGTATTTTTAAATAGCCTTCTGGTTGACTGCAAGACTTAGGCTCCAGAAAAGCTAGATATCTTTTACTGATTCATTAAGTCATTCCTTTACCAATAAGCTAACCCTGTGCCAATCACCCTACTACCCTGGGAAACCAAAAGCACAGGAAAGGACTGAACACTGTTTCTGCACCATTAAGCATACCAGTGGGACATCCAAAAGGTATTAAAGACCCAGAGAAAATCACTGAAAATGTAGAACAAATGGCATAAAATACCAAGTCCTAAGGAAAGAAGGACTAGTAAGCAGATTAATACTAAAATAAGAGAAAGAAAAGAAAAAAAAGGAAAAGGAAAGGAAAGTGAGATAAAGGATGAATCCTAGGAAACAGGGTCAATCAACCTGGAGTTCTTCACCACTTTTCAACTTACAAAAAAGGCAAATTTATAGCTATTTGACCTCTGTATGGATCAGTCTCCTCATGTGCAAAGTTCATATGATATTACTAGCTCTCTCTACTCTGCAAAGCCTACTGTGAACATACCGGAAGATAAAATACTTTGATGGCTTTTAGAAAAGCATAAGGTCGTCTATAAATAAAGCACAGGGAAGGGTAATGGCTGAATGATGAAAGATTAAGGTAGTAAAGGGAGTAAACCACTTCTGTTACTTTGTCCAAAAATTTTAATAATATTTAAAGTCATTATCATTTTTAAAAACTGGGAATACTCAATATATACCTAATTGCAAAAGAAGAGTTTCAAAGTTAAAGAACTTGGTCAGAGGAGAACCTTAGGATTCTATGCAGACAGGTTCCATCACTGGTTCCAACCCTCATATCCTGGGAAATTTAGTTTAATCACTCAAAATGTGTTGATTGAGCACTTCTTTTATGGCATGTCCTAGTCTAAGTTGTGGGGAGAGGTTGGTGAGCAAGACAGGCTTGATCTCTGTCCTCATGGAATGAATTCTGCTAGTGGAGAATAGAGGAAAGGGATAGGAAGACACCAATAAGCAATGAAATAAGTGTGGGAACGAGATCATTTAAGTATGTATCAGTATGAAGACCATAAAACAGATCATGTCAGAGATGGTGACTTACATAGGGAGCAGGGAAAATGTGGTCCTTTAGCTCAGGTAATGATCTGAAGGGGGAAGTAGCATGTGAGTAGAGACTGGAACAATACAATACTGGAAACATTACAAAATTCTAGGCCAGAGCTATTCCAAGGAAAACCCAAGGACAAGGCTGAGAGTCAGGGATCAAATGGGAACTTGACTTGCCAGAGATAAGGATATTAAGGGAATATCATGGCAGTGAGAAAATTAATCCTATCTTGATGAAGAAAAGCCAGTTACAAACTTGATCCTAACGCAGACAATCTCTCTTTACTTACCAAATTCATTTCGCTTATGCTTTGGCCACTTGAACAAGGCTGGAAGGGGAATTTTGGACCCACCCTGCAAAGGGAGACCATGGAAGCACTAGCCATATTTTTTTTTCCTTGTGAGACCTTCAGTGGGCATTGGAGGGTCAAGGAGTCCCAACATGGCTTCTTTTATTGAACAATTCCAAGTTAGTGGGGCCTTAATATGGCCTGTGGTCCAAAGAGGTCAGAGGAGTAAAGATTGAGAAGCTAAAGATGTGTTCTGTCGACAGGAAGTCCTGGTAAGAATCAGAGGACTTCAAGATGGACTTCACAGTACGAGACACCTGGGCTGTCTATTCCCATCCTCTAAAAGTTCCTGCACAATGTCAGATAGCATGTTCTATAGATCCCTCTCTCTAAGTTCTTGTCACTGCTTCTTCCTCTCATCTTTCAAGCCTGGGGGAGGAGAGGTGGGTAAGAGCACCTACTAGTACCAGGTTACTGCACTCTCCCCTGCACTTCTGCTAGGAAGATGGGGATCTGAACAAAGGCCAGAAATGTAGTCAGAGTGGTTGGGACTCTTGGGTGTTCTCCACATAGAGATAATCATGGAAACTGGAATTCTGGATGAAGTTTCTAGGAAACACATCATCAAGAGACAAGAGCAATGATTGATGATTAACCTTTAGGAAGTGCCCAAAGAGAGGAAGTAGGAAGAAAAGCTGAAAAAAATGGGACAGGGAAATAAGAGTTGGGAAGAAAAGAAGAAGCAGAGACAGTGTTTTGTCCAGAAGTAAAAAGGAAAATCGTAAGAAGGAGTAGATCAGAGAGCAATGACAGAGAACAGCTCTTGGACGTGATAAGTGAGATATGTGGTGCCAAGATAAAGGAAAAGATAAGAGTGGCCTGCTGTAGTGATGGAATCTGTAAGCCAGGAGACATCCATGAACCCTTTCCTACATTGCAAGTGAAGAGGGTACCATGAAACTCCCATGGAGCAAAGTGCTGACTTACTCCGTCAACATTCACTATATGCCTGATATGAGCAAGGGACCAGGGGGAGAATTTATTTGCTCTCTGGGGCATCTGAAAGCTAACCTTGGTGTGCTCTGAGTTTCATCCTAGAAAAAGCATAGCAACTGAGCAATTCCCCAGGCACTGGGGGACAGAATTTGAGAATGATAGAAAAGTAGGATCCCCTCCTTCCTGGGCCTCTGGGCTGATGTTGCTATATCCTGTAGTTGCAAAAGGAGTATGTTGGGCAAACAGTAGGTGATTTCAATTCAATTTAAAGCAAATATTTGCTGAAAATTTACATATGCTTAGTAAGGAGATAGGTGCTATGGGAGACAGAATTAAATGAAATTTTCCCTACACTCTAGGGGCAAACAGTTTCATGGTAGAGACAAAACTAACGCACAGGCAAGAAATGGGAAAAATACCCAAAAGACAAAAAACACAACTCATTCCTCATGATTGATGAAATAGTATGGGATTATCTATGAGGATAAAGACAGAAGAATTTAATGTCTCATTTTTGCTGTTGGTGTTTATGTGTTTTCTAACATTTCTACATTTGGCATGAATTCGTATTGAAATCGGGGGAAAAAAAGGCATTAAATTAAAAAAATATATAGCTCCTTTCTAAAAAGGAGACCTTGGTAGTCAAAGCTAAGACAGCCCTGGGTAGAACCCCAGACATGCTTCTTCCTAACAACTTGACCTTGGGCAAGTTCCTTAACCACCAGGTGCCTAAATTTTCTCATCTATAAAATCTTAGACGGGTGCTTTCTGGTAAGAAATCAGGAAACAAGATCAAAACCCCCAAGAAACTTTTGGGAATAAAAAAATCTTCAAATGTTACAAGCTTACTTTAGTTGGCATCTCAAACTAAAATTCCCAAAGTTACTGAGCTACTCATAAGGATTTTAGGAAGATATGATGCGTAAGAGTGGAGGTGGCTCCAATTCTAGCTCCATCCATTACTTACCAATAACTGGCCTCAAATAAGTTATTTATTTCAGCTTTCTGAATCTCAGTTAAGACTTCGTCTATGAAATGGGGATAAGAATAGAACCCATCTCCTAAGGACACTGTGAAGAAAATGCATGTCAAGTGCTATCGAGGTACCTGGCACACAGTAAGTGCCTAATTAATGTTTATATACAAAGTAATTATCACCTGTAAAGGCTGATGCTGTTTCAGACGAATCTAAGGGAAGACAGGCATAAAGAGGGACATTTCTTTTTCATCTTTATTTCACCGGTACCTTGCACAACGCCCTAACACAAAGTAGAGGGCTGATAAATATTTGTGGATAGATGAACAAATAAATGTGCTGATTTTCCCATTCCATCAAGGGTCACATCTATATATTATGAAACTGGCCTAGACAAACGAAAAAGGTACACTTTTAAGTGCTTAAATTCAATTCAATGAGTTTAAAAATTAATTCATTTCATTGAGTTCTCTGAGTTTATTCAGTAAGGGGTAGGGGAAGCCAGAGGCATTCTTATAGCTTAAATATACTACCTGGTTATTCAACTTCCAGTGAGAAGCTTAACCCACTGGGAAGAATCAGAGGGCTTCTTTCATCTCTCAGAATCCTAGTAATCATCTTTAAAGGAAAAGTCAGTGCGAAAAAAGGAAGCAGACAGCCAATGAGGGAGGCAGGATGGAAACAAGACAAAAAGAGAAGAAAAAACAGAAGAAGGAGAAGAGAAAGGTTCTCTCCTTCCTAGAGCCGTATTTTACTACCCCACACTGTGTGATAGGCTATTTTGTCAGCATCTTCGAGCTCCAGTTCCCAACTAACAAATAAAGAGAGGGTAGCCCATATGGGTGAAATCTAGCTGCAGGTGTAAAGGGAAATGCTTTCCTACATTGGAAAATATACACTGACATAAATGTCACCAACTCTACCTAAAAGAGGAAAGCAAAGTATCGGAAGACACGAATTCAAGTAAAATCCCTAGGACAGCTTCTTATACCTACTAATGTTTTCTTGAATATTTATCCGTCCTTCTGAACACTTGCTGGAATGTCATTTCCTCCGAGAAGCCCTCCTTCCCCACCCAGCCCAAGTTGGGTATTTTGTTACAATGCTCTAGCAGCATCTGGTACCCTTCCACCAGAACTGGTCCCACTGTTGTAATTAGGTAATTATTTAGATAGTTAATTGTCTATTCTCTCTGTCTCCTGCAGGATGCATGCCAGTTCCAAGAGGGCTGTGTGTCATCTACCTGTTCACCCTGAAACCACCCAAATTTGCACATGCCTCATGATGAAATAGAGAAGCAAATATATACATATACCATTTCTCCTCATTATTGGTGGACTCTGTATTTGTGAATTTGCCTACTCACTAGAATTTATCGGTAACACCAGAATCAATGCTCACGGCACTTTGTAGCCACTCGTGGGCGTGCCCAGGGTGGTGACCGATTTCTCTCCAGAAACATGTTCCAAGTGAGGTTGAACAAAACAACACTCTGCCATCTTGTTCCAACTCTCATACTATGAATGACTCTTTTTTCTGGAGTCTATCAGTGCTCTGTTTTTCACACTGTTGTGCTTTTTTTGGTGTTTCCTGTTTAAAATGGCTCCCAGGTGTAGGGCTGCAGGGCCACACAATGTTCTTAAGAGCAAGAAGGCTGTGACGTGCCTGATGGAGAAAATACAAGTGCTCGATTAGTTTCATTTGGTCATGAGTTATAGTGCTGTTGGCCATGTGTTCAATGTTAACAAATCAACAATAAGAATTAAGTTATTTGCCTTTAAACAAAAACAAACATAAAACAAAGTTATGTACTGATCAGTTAACCACAGCGTTGGGGCCAGAGACTTGCAGGAACCCTAGATTTCCTCTAAGAGCAATGGCTTAGCATTCATTAATTCAGTGTTGGTGGCAACTTTCTAGAGCATAAATACTGTAAAAACCAAACTTCAACTGCCATGTATATTGAACATATACATTTATATTTAGTAAGTTTATCTGTGTGTGTTTGTGTGTGTGTGTGTGTGTGTGTGTGCGCGCTTAGTAGCTCTCCTTTATTTTGGAGTTCTACAACCTGTCTTTAAAATTGCCAAACGGGGGTGCATGGGTGACTCAGGCAGTGAAGCCTCTGCCTTAGGCTCAGGTCCTGATCCCAGGGTCCTGAGATCGAGCCCACATCAGGCTCCCTACTCAGTGGGGGGTCTGCTTCCCCTGCTCCCTCTGCTCCTCCCCCTGGCTTGTGCTGTCTCTCTCTCTCAAATAAATAAATACAATCTTTTAAATAAATAAATAAATAAGTAAAATTGCCAAAACTATGGATACTGGAGGATGAAGGAATGTATAAGGGGAAGTATATATGTATATGGGGCCTTATGCTGCTCAGCTACAGGTAGGGATAGGGGGTGTTGACATTCATATTACAATCTAAGGGAATGTTCTCACTGCATAGAGTTGTTCACTGGGGTGACACTTCACACCAAACACAAATTTCACACCAATTTCACTTCACACCAAATACACACACACACACATTTGCAAATGATTCTGGGCATTCATGGCTTCTTTTTATGTACCAGAGTTGGAAACCCTAACAGACAGAGACATCAATATTAAGAGAGAGGTTAGAATAGACAAACACATATATCCCATATGACACATTCAATTTTACTTAAAATTATTTACACTGCTTAAGATTTACATTATTTGCCTTTTACCCACTAATAAAAAACACCAGCAAATTCCAAGTTATATGTATACCTAGAAAAATGACAATATGTTATCAAGCACTGGCTTAAGATATTTCCTAAGGTGGGGACACATGGGTGGCTCAGTCCATTAAGTGTCTGCCTTCGGCTCAGGTCATGATCCCAGGGTCCTGGGATCAAGACCCACATCAGGCTCCCTGCTCAGAGGGGAGTCTGCTTCTCCCTCTCCCTCTGCCCCTCCTCTTTCCTTCTCTCTCTCTCTCTCTCACTTTCTCTCAAATAAATTAAAAAAAAAAAAAAAAAAAAGTTGTCCCTTAAGGTGAACTAAACACAGGGAGAAAACCCAGAGAGAAAACCCTCTTTTGTTTGCTTTCCTAAGATTCTCTGGCTTCTCAGGTCTGGAGGGCAGGCAGTAATATAAATTTAAGCTTTAATATCCAGGCTCGTTGTAGGCAGTAACTACTACTACTAAGCCCCTGATTCTGTTTCTCTTGAACAGCAGACTATGTTTCTCAGCGAAGCTTCTAGTTAGATTGTCGGTGGAGGATGAAAGAAAGAAAGAAAGAAAGAAAGAGGAAAAGGATGGAGAGAGGGAAAGGAAGGAAGGAAGGAGGAAAGAAAGAAAGAAGGAAAGAGAAAGAAAGAAAGAAAGAAAGAAAGAAAAAGAAAGAAAGAAAGAAAGAGAAAGAAAGAAAGAAATCCCCGTAAATGGTTCTGTGGAAATTCTGATACGAGCTAGAATAACTCTACCATTAATAATTCAGTGTTGGTTGGAATCTATACAATTGTGAGTAGTTTATACGGACCAGAATTGGCATGTGTTGTACCACAGGTGGATGCGAGGTCACCAAGAAACCACTTCACAGTTTTCTCAGAAGTGTAGAGTCAAAAAGGTCACTTGTGGTAAAAGATCTTTTGAATTAGTCTTTTAAATCAATGCATGAATTAAAGACAATTTACATATAAATAGGCTAATACTCTGGCTTTGAAATTAAATGAATTTTTAAAAGATTTAAGTAACTGCAGAAAAGGTCAGTTAGGCATTAAGTATACATAATGTGATTTCTGAAAACTGCTTGTCTTGTTGGTTTATTAATATTTTGTATTCATTGTCAGTGTCATTCTAAAATTTGCGTGCATAATTAGCAACACACCAAAGTGAAAGACAGGCCCCTGAACTAAGGAAACGTACTTCACAAGTCCGTATTTGGAAGGGTCTAGAATCTAGACATAAAAATAGTCAAAAATTAATATTAATACACATTAGATTCAAACATATCATAACATGTTCTAAACAAGCACGGCATCATTCAAGTGAAATTCACCTTAACATTTAGCTTTCCTGATAAATCACTGCTCTTCCAAAACACCATAGCTGTAGGTGGTCTACTGAGTTATGAGAGAGGAATCAGGATCACTCTGTAATCCCAATTAGCCTCTTTGGGGGTGTAAATCTGGAGTTTTTTCCAAGTGTGATGAAGAGACAGAGCAGAACTTCTCTAGTAACAAACCCGATCCCTGCCACCACCACTTTTATACACAGCAGAATACTTTAAAAAATGTTCAACCCCAGCATGAACAGGTGGAGCACAGGGCATTTTTAGGGCAGTAAAACTATTCTGCCTGATACTACAAGGACAGATACATGACATTATGCATCTGTCAAAACACACAGAATGTGCAACACAGAGTGAACCCTAAGGTAAACTAGTGACTTCAGTTAATAACAATGTATCAGTACGGATTCATCAATTAGAAAATGCAGGACACCGATGCAAGATATTAATAATAGGGAAAACTGCGCAGAGAGAGAAGGTGCATGGGAATTTTGTACTGTTTGCTCAATTTTTCTGTAAACCTAACACTGCCCTAGAAAAATTAAGTCTATTTTTAAAAACGGTGGACCAAATTTAATAACATACTCAAAGACACTCTCTTTAGATAAATGGTTTAGCTATACTCTGAGGAGCCCTCTCCATCCTAGGAGATGATTCACTGACCACTTGGCTTGGGGTTATCTGGGGAAATGGAGCAGGAGAGAAGAGTGAGCAATGAAAATGAAGCCTCTCAATCTGAGCTTACATTCCCACCCCTGTTTCAGACAGAGCTACCCCCATTTCATCTGTTGTACATATTGTTCCCCACACTAGAGTCCATTAAAGTATAAGTTCCTCAGCAAACGAAAAAAAAAAGGCATGAAAAATATTGATACAAACCTAACAAAATACCTAGCTAATGATCCCATACACTAATTCTCTGAGCTACTGAATAAATAAACATTGAACTCAAACCTCCCACCTGACCATTATTACAGCCTGTGACTGAGCTAAGGAGAAGCTCAGTGTATGTCTTGGAGGGTCCAACTGATCAATACTTAACTGAGCATCAATCATGCCCCCAGTACTTCTCGAGGACATGCAACATATTTTGAAGATACAAGTGAAATGCAAAGCCCTATTCCAGCCCTCAAGAAACGTATAATCTTAAGGAGAGATAAAGCTAATACTCCTAATAAAATATGGAAATAGAGTATATCTCAACACCCAGGACCCAACGTGATGAGTTAAAACCAGATTTCAGGTCTTCTGTCTGATATCAACAAATTGCCAGCCCTCCATGGAGGAAAAGCAGGTACGGAAGAGAACATTCCAATCCCCAGATCGCCTAAATCTTTGTCTCCCTTTGAAAAAGGCAAAATCAATGCTAGCAAAGTCCGACAATCAGCCGGGGACAGTGTCTTTATTACAGACAGACATAAAAAGGAACAGAAGCAGAATGTAAGCAATGATTGACTGTTTTGTTCGAGTCAGTTGTCGACCTGCCCCTTCTCCAAACTAGTGACTCCCCACCAGGTACTCACTAATGAGTCAGTTCCCGGGATCTTGCAGATGGTGGGTTCCTTCCAAACAAAGGCAGGGTGGGCTGGAAGACTGGGTGACCTCTCTCAGGGGCTGTTGAGAGATGCCCTGCCCAACAGCAGCAGAAGCAGCCTCCAGTCAAGATGGCTTGCTGCCCAAGACCTCCTCACCCTACCCCTGCAGAAAGAAACACTTGAGATGACATTTATCCCTAATACCCAGCACTACACTACAGAGAAAACACTCTGCTGTTTATGACAGGCACAGGGATTTTTTTTTTAAGCTCTATGTGTGTTATGCTATAAATTACCCTGTTTGTGGGTGTGAGAATAAATATCCATGTATATAGATGTGTACACACACACACACACACACACACACACACACACAGAGTATGTTACAGTTAAAACCATGCTGTCAACAGCCACTCAAATCCAGAGAAATTTACGGCTGTAAATACAGGCACACATTCAGGATAAAGACAGGAGAATTATAAATACTTCGTCAGAATAAATAAACTGCCTGAGGAGCATAACCATTTGCAACACAGCCTTGCCAGTTCACAATGATGGCCAGCAGACCTGTTGCAAATGAACGACTGGGAGATCAAACATGATTAAAAATGCAAAGCCACTCCACCCAAATGACATGCTTTATTTGACAATGAACCCACCCTGGACTCAAAGGCACCAAGGCAATCTACAAGGAAAGTGCTTTTTGGTAATTCACTCGCCCACTGAGGTCCACTATTGAGGACTCATACTGCAGGACTTTTTTAAAGTAGGCAGAATTATTTATAGCCATTAGTAATTGCATCTTGAGACTATCCTTCAATTATAAATTTCTTTTTTTTTTCACTGAGAATTGGTAGTTTGTGCTTTACCAACATGAGACCCAGAAATCGGTAGGAACTTGCATAATACATTAGCTATAAGTAGCCGAAGAGTGTGGGCTTTAAGTATGTACAGGAAAATTAATAGCTGTACTAAAGTTGGTGGGCAGATACCCTTGTACAGAAACTACAGCAAATATTGAACTGGTTAAAAACTGAAAATTAAAAAAATAAATAAAAGATTCTAATGTCTATTAGACACAAGCAGTTTCAACGGAAGAAAGCCAGCCCCCGTTTCCTTAATCCCAGTATAATTTGATTCTACTGTATGTTATTTCTTTTATATACATACATACAAATACACAGGACATTTAAAGATTTATTTTTAATAACCTATAAATTAAAAGTAAAACATAAAGGTCTTAGGTCTCGGAATCAGATGTTGAGAAGGAGACTTACATACAAGTGATTTATTAAGGAACAGCTCCCAAGAGAAATTGCTGAGGCAGTGTCAAGAAGCCACACAAAGGTAGGACTTGGGGTACAGTCCTTTGAAGGGAGTGTTCCCACTGGCAAGGGGCCTGGGCTTTCACATTCCCTCACCACTCGATCACTAGAAAGGGCTGCCTTTCAGGTCTGGGCAGCAGGCCCAGCAAAGCCTCTAGCTCCAGGAAAGATGGGTACACCTGCACCACTAGAAGGAAAGGACCCCGAAGCTAGGGTGGGGCTCTCAAAGATGTACTGGCGGGAGCTGGTTGATTCTCTGGAACCTTCTATTACAAAGCAACAAACGGCCCATATTTTCCTGCCATGAAAACTCCTGTTACCCACACGTTTACAAGTATTATATTTTCATGATCAGTGCTGTCTAGATACATTTCAAGTTGGATTTTGAATGTTTCTTTGAATTAAGAGTTGCTCATCGAGGCATTTTAAAATGTCCAGGTTGTAAGATTTTAATAATGAACTTCTACTTTATTGCATTGGAATCAGGTGATGGGAACTCTACTATTTCAACCTTCTTGATATTCTCTGTGATTTCTCTGTAACCTATAGAGGCCAGGTACTGCAAATTTTCCAAAGGTCTGTGAAAAGGAGTTATAGTCTCTATTATCAGGGTCTAAGTTTAGATATAATTATCTACTTCATCTTTATCAGTTATTTTGTTCAGATTTTTTTTTGACCTACTTGATTTTTCCACAGATTCAGAGGTTAAAATCCTGTGATGATATTCCTCTTTATTTCTTCTTGCATTTCTATAGTACGCACATAGTGTACGGCATTACTGTATCATATGACATATCCTGAACCCCACGTTTCAGAGGGGCCCCCATATCACAAACATACCCCAAGCAAAAATGGTTAGAAAACACAACGGGGTCTCTGTTATTCAGGATTGGGTGCTTGGTTCCTGTACAAGACAACTAGTCACTTCTATTCTTTGTTCCTAATGTCGTCCATGCCCCGGAAACTGCTTCTCTACCACTCTCGCTTGATGTCACTGAAGAAAAGGTGAGTATGTGTCAGGGAGGGTTGTGAGTTGTGCGTGTGCAAAATTGCACATGGCTCAGTGGTGTGGGCAGAAGTCAAACAGAGGAAGGGCTTAGATGTGAGTAAGACAAATTCATTTGTCAGCTCTTTCCTCTCTGATAACATGAGTGCAACAGATTTCTGCACCAAAAAAAAAAAAAAAAAAAAAAAATCTCGGTTCCCGGCAGTGCTGCACATCTATTCTCTCTCATCAGACACTGGCAGTGCCATTTCGTTGTTTCAGAAGCCTCACAAATTCCAGCCGTATTCACGACTGTTACACATGGTGGTTTAGGCCCAGCTTACACTATTCATTAATGCACACTCTCCTACAAATTGAATATACATATGTCGCAGCATAAGATGCATGAAATCTGATACCAATTCTTTCTATTGGCCACTAGACACTGAACACAAAACTGAAAATCATCTTATTTTTATAACAACAGTTAACAAGATTGAATTTAAATCTCAAAAAATAAAAAAAAATTAAATCTAGCATATTTCGATTGACATGACATTTTTCTATTATTTAAAAGGTCTGTATCTTGCCTTTTAATTCTAACAAACTATTTGGACATTTTATAAGAAATTCTTTTTTGAAAACATCCAAAAAATAATCGAACCTTTCTAATACATATCATTAATTTAGAAGATTAATGAAAATATATTCATATTTTATATATTATAAATACAAATGCAGCTTAGCTTTTAATTCTTTATGTGAGAGGTCAGCAAAATTTTCTGTAAAGGACCAGACAATAAATATTTTAGGACGTTTCACTTCGGCCACTGCAGCACAAAAAGGAACCACAAACGATGGGTGAATGAAGGAGTGTGGCTAACCTGGGCCCCATGGCCTCAGTTAAAGGCCCCTTCATCAGACCACTACTGCCAAGAGACACAAATTATGTAACAAACAAAAGCAAGGATGAAAGCACCCCACCTTTACTATGCCACCATATTAATTTTACTGAAATGAAGATATAAGTAAGAAATAACTCACTTGGAATAAATATGTAATAATTTATGAACATTTCTTTTTAAAAACCCACCCAAATATCATCCCTAATAATAAAACATGTGCAGTAAGAATCAAATTCAGTTATTTCTGATAGCTTGCCAATTTTCAGTCCTATAAAAATCATAGCTATACTTTTGGATTTTGTTGTTAAAAAGTTACATTCTCATAGCAGAAGGAGAAAAATATTTCTTTCACAGTTTACTAGCTAGGTTTATCATTGTTGACCATTGAGATAGACGGGATGTGGCCTCCATTTGTACTCCTGCTGTGGTGCCCACACACCTCCGGTGTAGGCCTGGAAACAACAGTGATCATCAGAGTTAATCCCAGCTGTCTCGATTTACATTCCAGTAATTTCTAGTTCACATCTATTGATTCTACTCTAGACCAATTGATCATTTCTCACTTGGACTACTGCAGTGGCTTTTTTATTGTTCTTCCCACATCTATTCTTGTCCCCCAACCCAACTTACTTTCCACACAACAGTCATATTTTAAAACCATAAACTGGAAGCTATCACATCTGTCCTTATGGGCCTCCAATTACTTCCCATTGCATTCAAAATAAAACAGCATACGATACCATCTAAAATCCTACTCATCCTTACATTCCAACTTTATCTCGTGCACCCCCTTCCTTATCCAGTGCAATATAGTCAGGAGTGCGGGAATCTTGCAGGGATGTCTGGGAAAGGTAGCTCCTGTCAGTGGAGGGAAATTCTCTTGAGAAGGGTTCATCTGTGAGACCATAACATCCGACACTAAGGAGCTGGGGTGCAGGTATGCTACACCAGTAAAGCTGACCATGATGGGACAGCAACAACATCCTCCACAGAGGGAAGTCCAGCATAAGCGTGGATTCTCAGGTTAATCGCCATGGTGAGCAACCGGGCCTCAATCTTGTCGGACCTCTCTGAGACACCTGATGTGATTCAAATGTATACGTGTATGTATGATGTGCTTTGGAATTGCCTGAACAAGGCATGGAAGAGGAGAGCGTTTATTCACCGTTTATTCCCTCTTCCACCACTCAGGGATTACTCTGTGGTTTATTTACTCTCTTGTGTTTCCAGGCTGTCAGTCCCACACCAGAAGTGTCTGAGAAGCTCTCGGGTGGGAGATGGGGATACCCAGTGCAGCACAGGCAAGAGGCTTCTGGTCACAGCTGCCCCAGGCTGGTTTCCACAGCAATGGCCCAAGAAACAAGTGAGACAAGAGGATATGAAGTGGGCCACAGAATTACTGGCATTCATTAGCTTCCCTAGATCTGTAGAGAATGTGGCTAATCTGTCCTATGCCTACCAGCAATTTTCAAAGATGTGTAGCTGTTCTTTCCTTCATTCTTCTTCTATATATTGGACTAATGACCTAATAGGCACTTCCAGTTAGGCAGGTCACGTGGCTTTACAGATCAAGATTGGGTAAAAGAAAAATGACACTTAACTTATCCAATTCATGGCAATTTCAAGTTCTCTGTAGTTTTCATAGCCACTGGAATGAATGGTATCATTTCATTCTCTGGTGATGATTCTATGTGGACTATTTCATTGAAAAAAATCAGGTACTGTCTATACCGACAGGAGAAATGAACCCTACCATGTTCTACACAATCATGATGATGATTGTGTGTGCATGTCTCAAAGCAGTCCCTGAACCCCATTTTCAATGGCAAACAGTGATTCCTTCTCTCAAAGAATGGAACAAAATGATATGTTCCCACCTTGAAACAAACCTGTAAGATAGTATATTTCCTTCAATTCACACAGTATTGTTCATGAGGGTTAGAAGCATATAATATCCAACCTTCCTGTTTAACAGAACACAGCAAGGCCTCAAATGCACAGTTCATTATTGTCAATATGAAAAAATTTCTGTCAACAAGTTACAGTCAGGTTACTATCATTCAATCATGTTGCTAATAAGAATAATTTCATGGTAATTGGCATATTCTAGACAAGAGAAGAAGGCAAATGGCTGCCAGAATCATTAATGATTTGTGCTGACTTTCATGGTAAAAATGATAATATATTAGTTTACCAGATGTTGGATCAAAGCCATGGGCCATTAACAGGAGGGTGTTCTCGGGATGTTTTCAGAACAAATACCAGCTGGTTTATTTTCAGCTTGCAGACCTAGTCCCATGCATCCCATATCAGATCTACCACAATGCTGTCAGATACATCATAAATTAAAGGCTCCATGGGCTCATTATCGACTCTTATTTTTAAAAGCAACACATTGTCCTGCTGAGACCCAAAATATTAAATGAGCATTTAAGGAAACTCCAAAATGCACTGCCTTCAGATAATAAAATCGCCCTCCTCCCTTTAAACTGTTTACAGGGCTGAAGTATTCAAAATGCCCTTCGTTGTCAATTTTGCCTCAACATTTGTAAAAACAATAACAATAACAACAAACAAATTCCCATCTTGTCAGGAGAGTTTTCAGGCCAAGTCTTTTAGAAACAGGGTGTCAGTGTATTAGCAAACTTAATAGGCTGCATTCAGAAGAACAGAGGCACCAGCAGCCAATAAACAAGTTAAAAAAAAAAAAAAAGAAAGAAAAGAAAAGAAAACCTCACTCCAGGAAATTTAATGTACACCCCATTAGTAACCAGGACGACTCATATTTCCCAGCAATCTGCTGCACAAATACATTCATATGAGAAAAAAAGCTTCCATCTTTCCTGAATCTTCAGGACAAATGTAAGGCTTATTTAAATTCCTTTTCCGCCTTGCCTACTACACGGCTCCGCTCCCAGCACGCAGCGGTCCCACTTGAAGACAGAGGGGTGACTGCATGTCAACACGGAGATAGACAGATAGATAGATAGATAGATAGATGGATGATAAATAGATGATAAATAAATAACGGGGCAGTTCCCGTTTTCGACCATTGTTCCCATCACAGTTGCCATTTCTTATGGTCCGATTACCCCACCTGGAAAGTGTTAAGACAAACCTTCCAATGAACGGGCATTGGGCAGAGTGAGGAGTTGCAAGACTCCAATCCTTGATGGGTGGGCTCGCCCTTCTCCTGAAAGAGGACCATGTTCAGGCGACTGGGGCCAGTTTGTGCGCCACATTCTGTTGCCACCAGTTGGGTGTGCGACACAACTTCTTGTAATTATCCCCTCTATGTACAGTAATTGTTAATTAGCGCGTTTGTAGCCAGCCGCCGCCAAAAACAGGGTGGCATTCTTAACGTCGTGATTAGGGGTTTTGTGAGCATTTTGGGGTTGGGGACACTTTCTCACTGAAGATTCTTCCGCCCCATTCACGCTCATTCAGCTCTTTCTGGGGGAAGTTAAAAGCTGCAGTGATAATCCCTTAAGTATGACTTGGAAGAGTATAAAAGGTGCAGTGTATAAGCAATTGGATGAGGAAGCCTTTTATGCAGAGAGTCGCTGAATGGGCGGCTGAGGACAGCCTCAGTGGGGAAAGAGCCGGGCAGACCTTCCTTTCGAAGGTGGTGGGAGAAGCGGGAATACCATGGCAGCTCGATTCCCTTTAATCATCCGATTACTGTATTGTCTCTGCCCCTGTTTCACCTTGTTTCTCGGCGCCAACCGGCTCCTCGCTGCCATCCTGCTCTCAGAGTGGGAGGCGGGAGCAAAGCGATTTTTGGTAGGGACCCAGTTTCTCGATGAATGCCGACTCAGCCAGCTGGCCCCGAACAGGCCAAGCCTTCTTCCGAGGGGGTTAGCAAGACCCAAATTAGCATGCTCCATTTTAAAAACTTGCTTTTATTTAAAGACTAATTCATGACAAACAGTGGCCCCCCCGCTGAGGTCTGGCGCCCCGGGGGCTGGCACCCGACCAAACACATGCGACTAACTGCCACCCGCAGATGACACGCAACTAACAAGCTCCATTTTGAGGCGGTGGATTCACTACGAATGTAACCCCGGAAGGCAGTGGATGCAGAAAAGCTCCTTTCATAACCCTGTCCTAGGCTAACCATGGCAGCAAAGCGCCTGAAAAACACTTTTGTTTCCCTGTACCAACGATTTATCTCCACGAATGGCTGCAAACATGGCTAACTTGGAGGAAGGTGGCCAGGGGCACTTTGATTCCCCTCATGGCTACTGGAGGCAGGGGCTCTGCCCTTTTCCTTACTCAAGGAAATAGGACAAGTCTCCCACTTTCTCAAAGCTCTGCTTCTTGTCCCAATGTATCTATGCTCGGGCCTTTTCTCTATAAACAACAGCTCTGGGGCCAGGATGCTCAGGTTCAAATCCCAGCTCCATAATTTACTAGTAATTGGCAAGTAATGTAACCCATTCCTGCTTCAGTTTCCCAGTCCCATTTCACAATAATAGTAACACCTACCTCGTAGGGGTATTATGAGTATGAATGAGTTAGTGAAATGACGTACATGGAACAGTACCTGGCATATCATCACTCCTTCATGAAAAGAAGCCCTCTGAGTCTGAGATAAGTCACCCTTATAAAGGGAAATTTCCCCTCCCATACTCTGCATTTCGGTTAAAGTGCGCATCTATCAATAAACTTCCCTTGGTTTCTATCTCTAAGCCTTTGCTCGCCGTTCCTTCCCCTCAGCTATCCTTCCCTCGTTGCCCAGTTCTTCATGACCAAATCCCAGACCCCTTCAATGCCACCTCTGCCAGAAATCTTCCCTGCCATTCCAGATCCCGTGAGTCCCTTCACCCAGGGCAGGTGGCATTCCTGCAAGTGACAGCACTTCCTGTGCCCTGTTACATTTTCTCTTCTAGACTGGCTGCTCCTTCTCAGCATAATCTGTGTGCCACGGGCACATAATAGGCACTCAATGAGTGTTTGTTGAATAAGTAGGTGGTGGAGTGAGAAAATTGTTCCACATAAACGAGTAGCTTTATACTATGGTTATGCTGGTCACTGCTTAATGAGAAGGACAGGAGAGTAATTTCTGGAGGGCTTCCATAGCTGCTAGGGCCCAAATGAAAAGTTCTGTACAACTTTTCATTGACTTAGGGTCACAAACCAAGCCCATCAGGGACACTTGTCAGTGACTGTATTCGCCTTCCAGGGCTGCCGTAACAAAATACCACAGACCGCCCACTTGAACAACAGAAATGTATTTCTCACCAGTTCTAGAGGCTGAGAGTTCAAGACCAGAGGTCAGTAGACTTGGTTTCTCTTGAGGCTTCTCTCCTTGCTTTGCAGAAGGCAACCTTCTTGCTGTGCCACATGGTCTTTCTTCTGTGTGCATGCATCCCTGGGGTCTTTACTTCTTTTCATAAGAAAACCAATCACGTCAGATCAGGGGCCCACCCTTATGACTTCATTTAACCTTAATTAGCTCTTTAAAGACCCTATCTCCAGATGGGGGTTAGGCTTCAACACAGGAGTTTTGGAGGCCAAAATTCAGAAAATAACATACACAAATACTCGAAACATGGGTATTTGGAAAGTTACTTAAATCCATAGGACAAAGAGGGTTGGTGGGAAGCACACATAATCTTTTGCTCCTTGAAGAAAGTCCTTGCGTTCAGGCCCCAATTATATTAGCAAAAATTCAGTCAGTGAAAGCAGAGCTGGCATTCAAATATATGACGATTTTATTTCAATGAAAACTCTCTTCAGAATCTGTGAGATTCATTTGAGGGGCTCCGCTACTCGTCCCTTAGAGACAGAAGAACATTAGCATCCTGGAAGCAGCCAGATAACACTGGCTCCTGTTAAAGACGCACCCTCTCGCAAGAACACGTAGAAATTTCCAAGTGAAGCCCCGTGCACTTTCTAAAATGGGGCTCACTTCAGTCCTTCTAGGACACAGTTGATCTGAATCCTATCTATCTGCATACACACTTAGAGCTGTTTATCGCCCTGAAAAATCTCACCCAGGTTCTCACGCAAGCATTCCTTTTCCAGCCACTTTCTAATTCACTGCTGCCACCCACATACGCTGTTTGTACTAGACAGTGTGACTTTCTTACACTGTTTCAATTCATTAATTCCCAGTTAGGAAGGTCCCTCACATCAATCCATAAGCCAATGTCTCCCATTTGTTATTTGTTCATAACCCTCTCTTAAGACACTTCATATATTTTACCTGGTAGGTGTATGTGCCACTCCTGCCGTATTTTTTGAACTAGTTAAGGTTGGGATTGTGTTGGATTGGGTATTTTAACTGAACCAGTGTCTAGTGTGATATGGCACACAGCAGAGTCGTGGTAAGAGTTTCTTGGAGTTCACACAGACTTTGCTAGGAGTGTAATAGCCGCACTAAGCATTGGAAGCGACAAATCACAGGGTCACCCAGCTCCATTAGGGGTGAAGTCAACACCTTAGCAAGATCAAATTTCTCCCTCCATTTTTAATCCAGAGCCAAATGACCCAGAAACACCCCACACCTCTACCATGACTTACAATTTGTCTGAAATAATAAAGGGGAAAATGAGAAGCTATTAGCTCCACTTCCATTCTCCAGTCAATCATCATGCTAAATTATTAATCAGTTGACGCACTGCCAGGAAATTTTTAGGCCTCTCTCCAGAAGTATAAAGTAGTCATTTCCAAGTGAACAATTAACCATTTTATTCATCTAAAAGTCACAGAATTTATAGAAAACTTATTCTTTTGGCATTTTTTTTTCTTTTTGGATGTCGGGGGAGGTAAGAGAGGTCCATGTGAGATATGAATATATCTTCTCTTCCATCTCTTATTTACTAATAACATGGAGTTACAGAATCCAAATGTGAAAAAAAAAAAGATGTTCTAAAACATCTCCTGAACAGTTAAGCATTTGTAACTTTGTTCCTAAATAGTGCGACATTCCCGACTGATCACTGCTGGCAAGGACAAAGCGATGAACTGCCATAATCCTTTCTTCCCCATGGTTGACTTGGTAAAACACAACCATAACTCATACTTTCATGGAGCATACATTCTAGGTGAAGAAATAGTCAAAAAGGAAGGTAAACCAACAAATAAAACAGCTGTGCTAAGTTTTACAAAAGAAACAAAGCAAGGGGAGGGAGTTTGGAAAAGGGGAAGATATGCCTTAAGGAAGATGTTAGTAGCAGGAATCACCATGAATCAGAAGAATTCTGCAACTGGTGACTTCATATGCAATCAAACCCAAAATATGCAAATAGAGAATTCAAATAGAACATACTTAGCTCTAGTTATCAGCTGACCTCAGAAACTCCCATATTTCCAGCGGCATCTTCTTTTCTTTTATTTTTAGTCATGTGTTGTTTCCCTACTAATAATCATTTTTCTTAAGGATAGTTTTCTGAGCAAGAAGAATAGTGAGCAATGTGCTTTTTCAGTCTCATTTGAGGCTCATTAACAGTTTCCACTTTTATGAAAGTGATGTACTTTTAAAGATCTATTTGATCTGTTCCTACAAATATTAATCCTTTTCTTTAATCTTCTTGCCTTTCTTTTTTTAGCAATAAAGTTTAGTCTCAACTATATGTTTGAGGTTTGCTTAGGCTTCTTTTTTTAGCTTTATCAATGAGAATGGAGCCCAGAACAATTAAATATTCTTTAATTTTGAAGTAGATATTGTGGGGTATACTTACATGACCTTCCCTAGGCATGTGTTCTTTGGGAGACTCAACCCCATCTCATATCAGATACATTACACTAAACGGTTGTCAGATGTGAAATCTTTGAAAATAAATTTTTGTACTTTTGCATTTGAAATTATTTGGTTACATATAATTTAGTTTATGTGATTTTAAAATTAGCTAAAATTTCTCAGCAATCATGTATTTTCAGAAATTCTTAAGAGAGGACAATTTACTCATAAAATGTAGACTTTTATAATTACTAAATTAAGGAATTAATAACAAAAGCATAATGTTTTATTTTCTTGCCATTTCATTTAATATCTAATAGCTCTGAATCACCAATTCCAACATACAGTGAAACCGAAATAATTTTTCTTTCTCTTTTCGTTCTCAAAATTTTCCTAAGCCTTTGAAAAAATGCATTGGCCCTAGTCCTTAGGGCCAGATATCTAAAGGTTAAAGAAGCAATAGAACAGTGTGTGTATATTCCTGGGTCTGATATGGCACTAGACAGTGGGCGGATCCCCCCAAATAAAGCTGACACTATTATAACAAAACATAATCCCAATTAGCCCAAATGAATGAACCAAAATCCCTAATGTTAAAAAAAAAAAAGCCTTGCCCTGATTTTACTGTGATTTGTGCACTTTCATCAGAAGTGCCACTCAACATCACTTAATAAAGATCATCTTGCTTCTCTAGCAAATTCCCAAACCTTAGTACATAAGAATCACTTAGAACTCTTATTAAAAATGGAGATTCCGGGCGCCTGGGTGGCTCAGTGGGTTAAGCCGCTGCCTTCGGCTCAGGTCATGATCTCAGGGTCCTGGGATCGTGTCCCACATGGGGCTCTCTGCTCAGCAGGGAGCCTGCTTCCCTCTCTCTCTCTCTGCCTGCCTCTCTGTCTACTGTGATCTCTCTCTATCAAATAAATAAATAAAATCTTTAAAAAAAAAAAAAATGGAGATTCCCGGGCCCTGTCTCCAAAGAATCTCTTTAATAGATCTAGGTGGAGCCCAGAAATCAGAGTTTTTAACTTTCAGAAATGCTAAGAGGCTTAAATCCTGTGGGGAAAAGTAACAGCTGCTGAGTGAATCTTGGCTCTAAATACTGGACAACTTGAATCAATTTAGGCCAATCCTTCTCAACCTTGGCTCACATTAGAATCACCTGGGTAGAGCTTTTAAAACCATTACCCCCAAAGATTCTGATTTCTTTGATCTGGGGAGAGCTTGGGCATTGGTATTTTTTTAAAAGCTACCCTATAAACAAATCAAGTAACACTGCTAGCATAAAGGTATTTACTACCTCTCCGATAGGATTAACCCACCCACTGAGGTGATAATAAGGCCCAAACTTCTTACAATGAAAACATTGCTCAAGAAACAGAGCAAACCTAAAACCGACCCCCATCTCATCCCCAGTGTGTTTCAGCCCCAACACCCCCAAGTCAGCCTTATTGTGACGGCACAAAGAAACTGAGCCCTTTCCTTTGATTTTTATCTGCCAGCAGAATGATTTAGTAGCTCTATTATAAAAGAAACTCCATTATAACTACAGTCTTGGAATTATAAACAAAACCAAAAAAAGATGCAGAAGGGATAGTCCTTTAATCAAAACTGTAAAACGGAATGATTCCTGGCTGCAGTTGAAAGCAAATTCTGAGATATTAAGAGTAAGCTCTCCAGTCCTTTGATTGGTGCCTCTTTCCCATAAGAGCAACACTACACATTTTTTCAATTAAGCAGTTTGACAACCTGAAGGAACCCACAGTGCATGATTTAATGAGCACATACTGTATGCATGGTAATCGGCAGGCTGACAGTTTGCTCATTTCAAACTGACAAGAGAGCACTACACATTAGTAGAAAAGGTTTTTTGGGGTCTCTTTTCATTAAATAAGCCTTACAGTTGAGAAACATTCCAACTGTAGAGGCAAAGTTGTCACTCATGGACCCAGGGTGACCTTACTCTCTGTCACTCTCCAACTCCTTAAGTCTTGACAAAGAAATTACTTTTTAGGGGCGCCTGGGTGGCTCAGTGGGTTAAAGCCTCTGCCTTCGGCTCCAGAATCCTGGGATCGAGCCCCATATCGGGCTCTCTGCTCAGCAGGCTCCCTGCTGCCTCTCCCTCTCTGCCTGCCTTTCTGCCTACTTGTGATCTCTGTCTGTCAAATAAATCAATAAAATCTTAAAAAAAAAAGAAATTACTTTTTAAAAACAAAGCATAAGCATAAAATATAGATAACAAAAGGTTCTCTGATGTTGTCAGAGGTTACGTGGAGATTTTTGAGTCATGACTCCTTTTGTGATTTCACATTACACAAATTCTATCCCAGTAAGGGCTGATTCTTCACAGTGATTACATTATAAACCAGAATGATTTCTGGAAAGAACGCCAAAACTGTTAAATTATTTTATATTTCAGTCAGAGGCAGTGTAGTGTACCAGAAAAAAACATGGGCTTTGGTGACAGAGAAATAGGGGTTCAAACTCTGACCAAAACCATTATGTGTGACCTTGGTCAAGTGACATTACTTCTCTGGGGCTCAATGTCCTATTTATGAAATGTGGACAATAGCATCTACTTTGTTGGGAGAAGACTGTAAAATGCTTCTCATGGTTGCTGACAACATAGGGGGACTTACATAAATAGTAACTAGATGACCCACAGAAGTTCAGAGTATGGATTTTAAACAAAGTTAATTATAGCCTAACTCTCCTGAGATTTCTACCAGGAGTGTTTATTGGGGTTCTGTAAGAACAACAGTAAACTAACATTTATACACCAATGTGGTCTCAATTAATCCTGTCAAGATTCTGAAAGGTAGGTGTCATTATCCCATGTTTATAAAATCTCAAAAACAGGAAGTAAACTTAGAGATCACATGAGAAACTTCTGACATAACTTTAACTTTCCTGATAATAAGAAAAAGAAACTTCCGGGTCACCTGGGTGGCTCAGTTGGTTAAGTGTCTGCCTTCAGCTCAGGTCATGCTCCCAGGGTCCTGGAACTGAGTCTTACGTTGGACTCCCTGCTCAGCAGAGAGCCTGCTTCTCCCTCTCCCTCTGCCTACTTGTGCTCTTTCTCTAGCTCTCTGTCAAACAAACAAATAAATAAATCTTTTAAAAAATAATAATAAAATAAGAAACTTCCTGTGTTTCCCATTTTACTCTGCCTGTTAGAAAACTAAGTGAATTTTTGCATTCAGTGCAAATTTGAAGTTCTATTAGCAATATTGTTTCCTGATTTTCTATGCATATTTTATTATCCTTCTTTTAATTGGCTATAAGCCATCATATATGAGGTACAGATTACTTAGCTGGCTAGTAAGGAGGCTTGTGAGTGAGAGGGGTCTCACTCTCGTTGTCAAATAAATAAATAAAATCTCTAAAAGTAAATAAATAAATTTCAAAAATGGGGATAATATCTATTGTTATCATTATTGTGAAGATTCAGAAAGAACATTTGCAGAAGTATCCAGTGTTATTATTTGATGCATAGAACACTTGGAAAGTCTGAAATATGCAGACTTTAGGATATAAATGCAGTTCTATCAATTAGAAGTAGTAAAACTCAAAAGTGTAATTCTTTTTTTTTTTTTTTAAGATTTTATTTATTTGACAGACAGAGATTACAAGTAGGCAAGAGAGGCAGGCAGGGAGAGAAAGGAGGAAGCAGGCTCCCTGCTGAGCAGAGAGCCCGATGGGGGGCTCGATCCCAAGACCCTGGGATCATGACCTGAGCTGAAAGCAGAGGCTTTAACCCACTGAGCCACCCAGGCGCCCTCTCAAAAGTGTAATTCTTAAACATCATTTAGAAATCACTTAATGCTCTGAACTCCATGCACTGATGTAAAATTTGGCCTCCTGCTGGTCCAAGATCCATACTTGCCACCCTTCTTTCATTTCCTAGGGCACATAGAAATCTGGGAAAGTTGTCAACAATCTCTAAATTTGTACTATAAACATGTCTACTGGAAATACAGAACTCTATCAAGAATGAATACATATGAAGTTTTCAGGTTTGATAATTCATACATTAGTGTACCTAGAGAATTGGGCCACAATCATGGATCTGTCTCTATCTCAAATAGCAAATTCCCCATGAGTCACAGTCACTGATTGTATCCAGAATGTAGGCAGATATACCACAAAAACATTCCTTTGTCCCAAAGGGAGTCCAGGAAAGGGAACTATAGATCCTCATATGCATACCCTAATAACAATGGATTAGTGATATTTCCTCAGAAGAAATGGTGTAGTGCGAGCTTTGGAAGCAACACAAACTTGGATTTAAAGGTTGGCTCGGCCATCCACCCATAACATTGGGCAACATACGGAATCTCAGAGGCATAGATTCTTCCACTGACAAATGGGTGAAAAGCTTCTAATTTATGTAAGTATTGTAAGCAGGGGTAATCTCCAAAATATTTAATGACTAGTAATGGTGAGGGTATTAAACAGAATGCACTTAATAGCTATTCTGGTATATATCAATTAAATATGAACTGTGTTTGAGGGATTAAATTCCTCACTTAATCCTGGTTCATGAGAGGTATTCAAACACATAAATGCATTAAATGAAACAAACACACACTGCATAACAATGTGTAATGAAAAACTTATAGGCAGTTAGTATACTATGCCTTTTTTTTTTTTCACTTGCCTTGAGCTTTGATTTCACAATTTTACTAAATGGTTGTCAACTTAAAATGATGATATACCCATGTCTCAACTCACAATAGTCCTCAAAAAGATTCTGGACTCAAAAACACTTAAAGTGATCTCACTAGGAATTTTATTGCATTTTCATTCAGTTAAGTTCTTATGTCACCTTAATGTAATGACAATTTTATCATTATAAAATATTCTTCTTTATCTCTGGTAATACTTTTTATCCTAAAGGTTAGTTTGTCTGATAATATATAGCCACTCTAGACTTCTCATGCTGACTGTCTCCATGGTGTATCTTTTTCCATCAATTTATTATAAACTTATCTGTATTTCACATTTAAAGGTTATCTTGTAACAGAATATAGGTGTTCTTTTTTTTTTAACCCATTCTGATAAATGCTGCTTTTTATTTAAAGTATTTAGTCCATAATATTCCTAATGAACATGGATTCAAAAATTCTCAACAAAATACTAGCCAATAGGATCCAATAGTAATTAAAAGGATTATTCACCACGACCAAGTGGGATTTATTTTTGGGCTGCAAGGCTTCAACATCCACAAATAAATCTATAATAATCAATAACAAATCAAACAATTAAAAGAAAGAATAAGAACATATAATACTCTCAATAGATGCACAAAGAGCATTTGACAAAGTACAGCATCCTTTCTTGATTAAAACTCTTCACAGTGTAGGGATAGAGGATACATACTTCAATATCATAAAAACCATCTATGAAAAACCCACAGCGAATATCATTCTCAATGGGGAGAAACTGAGAGCTTTTACCCTAAAGTCAAGAACATGGCAGGGATGTCCACTATCACCACTGCTATTCAACATAGTACTAGAAGCCCTAGCCTTGGCAATCACACAACATAAAGAAATGCGCAAAGAAGAGGTCAAACTCTCACTCCTTGCAGATGATATGATACTTTATGTGGGAAACCCAAAAGACTCCACTCCAAAACTGCTAGAACTCATACAGGAATTCAGTAAAGTGGCAGTATATAAAATCTGTGCACAGAAATCAGTTGCATTTCTGTACACCAACAGCAAGACAGAAAAAAGAGAAATTAAGGAGTCAATCCCATTTACAACTGCACCCAAAAGCATAAGACACCTAGGAATAAACCTAACTAAAGAGGCAAAGAATCTATGCTCAGAAAACTATAAGGTACTCATGAAAGAAACTGAGGAAGACACAAAGAAATGGAAAAATATTCCATGCTCATGGATTTGAAGAACAAATATTGTGAAAATGTTTATGCTCCCTAAAGCAATCTATATATTTAATGCAATCCCTATCAAAATACCATCAATTTTTTTCAAAGAAATGGAACAAATAATCCTAAAATTTATATGGAACCAGAAAAGTCCCCAAATAGCCAGAAGAATGTTGAAAAAGCAAGCCAAAGTTGGTGGCATCACGATTCCAGACTTCAAGTTCTATTACAAAGCTGTCATCATCAAGACAGTATGTTACTGGCACAAGAACAGAAACATAGATCAATGCAACAGGATAGAGAGCCCAGAAATGGACCCTCAACTCTATGGTCAACTGATCTTCAACAAAGCAGGAAAGGATGTCCAATGGGAAAAAGACAGTCTCCTCAACAAATGGTGTTGGGAAAATTGGATAGCCACATGCAGAAGAATGAAACTGGACCATTTCCTTACACCACACACAAAAATAGACTCCAAATGGATGAAAGACCTCAATGTGAGACAGGAATCCATCAAAATCCTTGAGGAGAACACAGGCAGCAACCTTATTGACCTCAGCTGCAGCAATGTCTTCCTAGACACATCACCAAAGGCAAGGGAAGCAAGGGCAAAAATGAACTATTGGGACTTCATCAAGATAAAAAGCTTTTGCACAGCAAAGGAAACAGTCAACAAAACCAAAAGACAACTGACAGAATGGGAGAAGATATTTGCAAATGACATATCAGATAAAGGGCTAGGATCCAAAGTCTATAAAGAACTTAGTCAAACTCAACACCGAAAGAACAAATAATCCAACCAAGAAATGGGCAGAAGACATGAACAGACATTTCTGCAAAAAAGTCATCCAGATGGCCAACAGACACAGGAAAAGTACTCAACCTCACTCGGCATCAGGGAAATACAAATCAAAACCACCATGAGATACCACCTCACTCTAGTCAGAATGGCTAAAATTAATGTAATTAATTTCAATTTAATTTATTTTATTTATTTAATTAATGATATAATATAATATAATAGTATAATATTATAAATTAATTTAATTAATTTAATTAAAAATAACCAGTCATGAAATGACAGGTGTTGGTGAAGATGCGGAGAAAGGGAATGCAAGCTGGTGCAGCCACTTTGGAAAACAGTATGGAGGTTGCTCAAAAAGTTGAAACTAGAGCAACCCTATGCCCCAGCAATGGCATTACTGGGTATTTACCCTAAAGATACCAATGTAGTGATCTGAAGGGGCACATACACCCAAATGTTTATAGCAGTAATGTCCACAATAGCCAAACTATGGAAAGAGCCTAGATGCCCATGAACAGATGAATGAATAAAGAAGATGTGGTGTGTGTGTATACACACACACACACACACACACAGGAATATTATGCAGCCATAAAAATGAAATCTTGACATTTGCAATGACTTGGATGGAACTAGAGGTTATTATGCTAAACAAAATAAGTTAATCGGAGAAAGACAATTATCTTATGATCTCACTGATATGAGGAATTTGAGAAACAAAACAAAGGATCATAGGGGAAGAGAGGGAAAAATGAAAGAAGATGAAATCAGAGAAACAAACCATAAGAGACTCTTAATCTCAGGAAACAAACTGAGGGTTACTGGAAGGGAGAGGGTGGGAGGGATTGGGTGGCTGGATGATGGGTATTGGGGAGGGTATGTGCTATGGTGAGCGTTGTGAATTGTGTAAGACTGATGAATCACAGACTCATAACAAATAATACATTATATGTTAATGAAAATAAATTAATTAAATAAAAAATAAAGTATTTAGTCCATTAATATTTAATATAATTACTGATATGGTTGCATTTAGAGCTAAAATTTTATTTTTTATTTGCTGTTTCCCTCTTCTGTTTCTTGTCCTCTGTTCCTAATTTTCTCAATTCTTTTGGAATCATTTAAAAAAATTTTAGGATTCTAAAGTAAATAAAGAAATATTACATAAATAAATAAATATAAAAAAACAAAAAATTTTAGGATTCTATTTTATCTTTTGGATTTTTTGTTGTTGTTCTAAGCATTCAAATATACATTCTTGACCTTTCAGTCTACTTAGAGTTAATTTCATACCACCTTATATAAAATTTGAAAACTATGCAACTGTGTAAGTCTATTTACCATACCCTCTAATCCTCTATCCTATAATTGTCATATGCACTACATCTATACACAGTACATTATAAACACCACAAGGTAGTGTTATAATTTTGGCTATAAAGCATCCTATATATTTTAAAGATATGAAGATGAAAAAAATTCTCATATTTACAATCTCTGATAGTCTTCATTCTTTCTTGAAGATTTAAGATTACATCCAGTATTATCTCACTTCAGCCTGAATAATTTCGTTTAGCACTTCTTGTGGTATAGGTTTGCTGGCAATGAATGAATTCTCTTAGTTTACTTTTATCTGAAAATGTCTTTAATTTGCCTCTGTTCTCAAAGGATATTTTTGGTACATATCTACTATAAATGGATTTCTGTGTTAACAGGGTTTTTTGGTTGTTCCTTTCTTTTTTGAGGTGGGGGGACTTTAAAAATACATTTTTACTTTTCCTAGCCTCTGTAGTTTTTGAGGTAGTTTCTTTATAATTATAAAGCATTGTTCCCTGGAAGATAATATGCCACTTTCCTCTAGCTAATATCAAGATTTTCTCTTGTTTGTTGGTGTCCTGTAGCTTGAATACAGTGTACCTCTACATGGTTTTCTTCAAATTTATCCTATTTGGAGTTTGCTGAGCTTCTTGATATAAACATTTACTTTTTCCACCAAATTTGGATATTTTGGTCATTATTTCTTCAAATGTTTTTCCGTTCCATTCTCTTTCTCCTCTCCTAAGACAACAGTTACACAAGTTAGACATTTTAATTTTTGTCACATAGGTCCTTGAGATTCTGTTTATTTTTCTCTGTTCATTTTTAAAATTTATTTACATATTTATTTTGACTTATTTATTTAGAATTTCTGACCTTTTTACTCTTACAAGGTACAAGGAGGACATTCTGTTCAGTTCTTTAAATCTTTTCTCTTCCTGTTCTTCAGAAAGAAAACTTCTATTAATTGTATCTTCAGTTCAGTGACATCTTCCTCTGTTACTTCTAATAAATGTATGCTCACCAGTGAATTTTTGTTTCCAATATTGTATTTTTCAAGTTTAGAATTTCTATTTGATTCTTTTTTGTAGCTTCTCTTTACTATGCTTTTATTCGTTGTGAGTATATTTTTCTGTCCTTCATTGAGTATAGTTGTAATGGCTGCTTTAATATCTTTGCTAATCCCCACA